>JAOTAW010000001.1:13212782-13229023 GCA_025629945.1 Erythroxylum savannarum | reverse complement strand
TTATTAATTATCAATTAAATCAAATTATAATTATATATTGAATAATTTATGTTTTTGTATAAACAATGAGATGTATATATAATAAAATAATAAAATGTTACAGTTTTATTTATTAGTAAAATAGTCAATAAAATTAATTATTATAAATTATAAATTATACATAAAACGAGAAGTCAAATTTAATATTATTATATAATAAATAAAAATTTAATAAAAGACAATTTTTTTTATCATTTTAAATTGTATTTTATTAATAATTAAGAAATATGATGAATTTTTAATTTCAATGAAATAAAATAATATATATATTAAATAATATTGTTTTTAAGTAATGATATGTAAATATAAGTCAATAAAATTAATAAACGAAACTGTTTGACACATTATTTTTATAATTTGTTAATCATCAATCATTTGCCTATGATGTGACCGTTCATGTGAAAAATGCTCGTTAGGTGTGTGCTTTGTCAGTATTTTTAACAAAAAAAGTTTATGGGGGAAATTTGATAAGTTCACGAGATTTTTGGAACGCTTGAGAGGTTTCAATAAAATTGGTGAAATTACAAGGAAGGTTGAAACTTTTAACTTTTTACAGATTAATGCGTCTTAAAAAGTGTGGTGTGCTGTGTTGTACTTGTAATGCTATTACGAATTTGCGACAGTTTTAATGTTGTCATTTCTTTGTTTAGCTTCTTATATCATTTGATGACGCTTGTTGTCTTATCTTTGTAGATGTTTCAAATGCTTCCAGGATTTAGTGCTGAATTAATGCCGAAAGGTCATGAAAAGGAAAGCCAGGCAAAGCTGAAGCGCTACATGACTATAATGGATTCAATGACAGCTGAAGGCAAGTGATTATGTGAAATTTACTTGACTCTTAAAATCCTGGGCTTCCTTCCAACGATTATTTCTTTGTATGGTACAGAGTTGGATAGTACAAACCCAAAGCTTATGAATGCATCTCGTATTATGAGGATCGCACGAGGTTCTGGGCGTCAAGTGAGGGATGTAGAGGAAATGTTGGAAGAGTATAAACGTCTTGCTAAGGTTTGGAGCAAAATGAAAGGACTGAAGATTCCTAAAAAGGGTGACATGAGTGCATTATCTAGGAATATGAATGCGCAGCAAATGAGCAAAGCTCTTCCTGCATCAATGCTGAAGCAGATTGGTGGAATTGGTGGCTTGCAAAACTTGATGAAGCAAATGGGTGCTAACAAGGATATGATGGGAATGTTTGGAGGGGACAAGTAGTTTGCGCGTACACCCAAGTATCACAACATATATTCTCAGACGTATCCACAATCATGTTTGCAGAGGCTTCTCGATTAATAATATCTTGCAGGAGTTGCACTGCAGCAGCGAACCCTCGTTTCAAAGAACTGTCTGGCGTGATACCCTTCTCACCCATTTTGCTTCATAAGCTTCACTTCTTGATAATGACTGTATAATCGTAAACATCAGGCGACCGAGAAATGAATAGTTGTTTGGATGTTGGCCAATTCCTCAAAAACTTATTAGTACATACTGATTTTGGGTTTTGTTAGGTCTAGAACGATAATATGAACATTTGGAAACTCTCTTAGAGAAGTGGCGTACTATTAACAACAGTCAATAACACAAGTAGCTTTGTTACTGAAACTTTTATAATTTTTCGACAATTAGGAAAATTCTGTTACGTTTTGTGCCAAGGAAATCGGACATATTCTGTATCATTACCTAAGAAATGTCATTATGCACAATTATTTAAAAAAAATGTCACAATCTTTTTATAAACACAATGATTTAACAGTCAAGGTTGGTATGGTTGTATAATGCTTCACATGAGAGCTCGGCGTTCAGCACTACCTAAAAGGGCCTTACTCTTCGTCTCGTAATTTACATGTTATAACTTCCAACGGTAACGTATGAACATAATTTGACATTTTATCTCTCCAAGAACTTGCTCAAGACTGTGTTTCTGAAAGGACTTTCCTCTTCCTCCTCGTCTTTATCAGACTTTGCATTTGTGCTCAGAGTATAACGGATTATGGAGTTGACCTGCATCCTCAACCTTGCATTGTCGATGAAAATCTCAGTCAACATCTTCCTCGGGTCGTTATAGGCTCCATCGTTGCCATTGTTGTTCCAAGTCTCGTCTGATTTACGCAGAGAGTTCTCAACATCTTGTGCTAAGAGTTGTGCCTATTCAAGTTTTCATTAAACATTATGTAAAGCTTAGACCAAAGATAATATGAGAAAAAAGAAGTTAAAAATACAGAAATATTCATGGAAAAGAAAGGCTATCGAAAATAGAACTGGCTATTTCACCTATGGTTGTATCACTACATTGTCCCAGTATAGCCATTCTCCCATACAAGGGACCCATGCATTGGAACCGGTGGGACGTGGGAAAATATTTCCATAAAAATCAAGCAATATCAGAAGTCTAGGTATGTTGATCTCATATCAAACATGAAGCATAGGCATGCACTTTACTATGCTTAAAATAAGTTGGTTGAAATAAAGCATAAGCATAGTCAGGCTTAAATTTGACTAGCTGGTTGAAATAAGTTGCTAGATCAATCGTTCTTTCAAATAGACGGGATCAATGTTTTATGCATATACTAAGAAGCACAAACTTCAGACAAGAAATTAAAGCTATAAAACTTTATTTATAGGCATGAGGTGCATGTATAAACATATAAGCTTTGTGTGGATCAGATGCAAGCTGCAACAGTTACCTCAGCAAGAAGGAGACCGATTCGGTTATCAGACGTTGTCAAGAGATCTATAGCATCAGAGGGTGATGAAGTTTCCACTACCAATTTATCTTCTTCTTCAATGAGAAAGTTAACACTACATTCCTGAAGCCTGTTGCGTAGAATTTCACACTCATGCAGCAACTTTGCATTAGAAGTATTTACATACTCCATTCTTTGTTTTTCCTTTTGAAGAACACGCTGAAAACAGGAACATAAAACATCATTAATTGATAGAAGATGCAAATCGCCACAATAATGTTTCTTAAGAAGATGAAGAAGATTCATTCAGACCAACACAATGGAAGTTACGGCTACAGAAGGGATAACTCAAATGACAAAACATGACCAAAAGGTTTTGATGGATACTTTAGCCCCTTACAAATTGGTATAATAAATTATACTTGCAGAAACTCAATATCATGCAGCTTTCATGTTGTAAATTCTCCCGTGGGTAGTGACACGAGTGCATGGACTTCAGATAGGCATCGAATTAAGACTTAGAAACCCTTATTCATTCTGCCTTGTAAATATGTGTATGCATCTCCTTTGATTAATCAGAGCCAAAAGGCCAAGATTGGCCAGTGTTTTCCATCCCATGGTAACAACACCACCCTTCTTTCTTTGCACATTGCATTTAGATGTTTGAATATGTGGAATTATTTTTGTAAACTTTTTGGAAACCGAAAGGTATGCCTACCAATCTTGGGGAGTTCCAGCGACGTCTTCAGAGGAAGGAAGGAACTTCGAAGTGCTACATGTTTGCTATAGTTAGTATGTATGGGTCAAAAGGAAGAAGGGAATGTATGCCTAATTCAGCTATAGACTCACTTTCTGCCTTACTTGATTACATCCAATTGATATTTTTTATATTTAAAAATTAAAGTCTTAACAATCAGAATTGGAACATCAGTCTGCTCATTGAATCACCTATCTCATGCCTTTCGTTTCAAGCAATACAAGTCCATGGTACCATCCAAGTCTAACTACCATAACAAATCAAAACCATAGAGAACAGAAGTTACCTCTATTTCTATCTTTTCTTTCATTAAGCGGCTAAGCTCCTGTTTCAGTTCCAACTGAGAACCTCTAAGAGATTTTACTTCTTTCACAAGAAGCTTTATATCAGCTTTTGATTTTAATTCCAATTCTTCATGATTTTTGTGCAAGTTTTCGAGCTCTTCTCTTGCAACATCCAACTCATGCAGTAACAGTTCATTCTCTTGAATCAGTGCAGCTTTTGTAGACTCCACATGTGATTTTTCATCCTGAAATTTACTTGCATGCAATTGACTAAGCCTACTTGCATAAATAAAATGGAAAACAGTAAAAATATCAGTAGTTACAATATAAACCTGTTCATATTTCAACTTTATCTCCAGCTCCAAACACTGTCTACGAAGCTCTTCCACATCCCATTGCATTTGATTAAATCTTTCCCTTTCTGTGAAAACAGCTTGCTGCATATTGTCTTTACAATTGGTCCTGGTAGTTTCAAGATCCATTTCTAAATCTTTGACCTTCAAAAGGAAAAAGATAAGTTAATTTACATTCATGCCCTAACTGCTATTAGACTCGAGCTCAATTCCAAATATCTACAATTTTTGTATACAACACCTACCACTATCAATGGAACACTAGTGCTTTTAATTAGTTTCAACAATCGTACTAGAAAAATTCATACTTGCTCAGATTCAGAATAACACGAGCAATAAACACCTGAATGCAACAAGTCCCTCCATTGTCATCTTGGGATGTGCAACAACCAGTTAACCATGCATAAGTTTTTGAGTTCAACACCACCAGTCAAATCATAATTTTCAAGCAAGCATATGACATTGTCAAAGACAATATGTTATGGTTAATAGCTTGTCTATGGAGGAACTGGCAATAAACAAAACCAATCATGGTGATGTAATATATAATCATAAGTATACTAAACCCAAAAAAGGAATACCATTGTCTATTATCATATGATTAGCTTGGTAAGATGTAGTCTGCTATATCTATTAATACCACAACCTACCATACTAAGGACACCAAATATGCAAAACCCTGACTTATTTGAGATATAACCTAACTACTAAAATATTTCTATATGCTAAATGGTATAAATGAGATTTGCCTATTACTTACAAAATAATAAAGAAAAAGGAAGAGGATATGGGCATAAGAATCTTGAAAGCAACTTGCTGTTAGTAATGAAAATGACATAAATTTGCAGTAAACAACAAGAACTGAATATTCATGTAATATGAGAGAAACCGCTTCATAAAAAGCACGCTATATAATAATTCTTTCAAATTCATAGCTAGAGCTTTGGAAACATTAGATAATTTCATTTTGATGCCAAAATAAGAAACCAAACAATAACAATCTAGTAAGCATAAATATGCATGCCTTAGTTGTCAAGAATTGCCTCAAAGCAACTTCTTGATTTACTCGTGCTATAAGATCCTCCATGTCTGTTTTTGCTGTAGTTAGTCTCCGTTGCACAGTATCAAGAACCCTGTTCAGCTTAGTGCGCTCATATGCTGGAAGAAGAACTAGTGCATCCCTTGGCAAATGTAAGTTTGAGCTTTCGTGAACATCACTCCCAGAAGTTTCAGCACCTTCAGGAAAATCAAGGGAATCATCACCAAAAAATTCATTCAGCCCCAAATTTGATACTTCACTAGCTCTTATTGAGGTCAAGTCACTCCCAATGCTATCTGATGACAGTCTTCGGAGATGGCCATCCAACCCCTGATACTCCAGCTCAGGAAAAGTTTGTGGTCCGTCACTATGGAAAGGCAGAGCCTTAGACACGGTCTCAACAGGTTTACCTTTTCCTATTTCTCTTCCATGAAGAACTTTTCTCCATGAGAATCTTTGCAGGTTTTCCAGACTCCTGTTCAATATGCTATCTTTAGCATTTGCTGCCAGATGATCATCTATGTTTGATTCACAGGTTGAACCTTTAACGTCAAGGTCAAAATTATAATCTTCTTCATATCCTGGATTCCCAACTTCTGATATCTCATCACGAGAATAATTACCATGATCAGATGTAACCAGTGAACTACCAGCAAGCAGTGAAATGTCCGAGTTGGCTTGGAACAAGGGTGTGGTAACCATGCCACTAAAAGAAGATTTTGCATCCGAAAGTTGCTGATACACATCATCAAAAACTGAAAAGAATATGAATTTAGAACATCTCTACCAACTATATTGTTCACTACTCTCATAAAGTAGCCACAACTAATTACCAAGTTCCAACTAAATTATACAATTTCTTAAAGGCGCATCAAGAAACACCTACATAACCTTGCTGCAGCTTCTAACTCGAGAAATGTTCCTATTGAAGCACTTCTAGATACTTCAATGTCTGACAATAGCTTCTCCATCCAATCCTCCAGAGCACATCTCCGCTGAGCAAACAAAAAACTTTGAGAATAGCTCTATAATTATTTTAAACACTGTACAAGCCATAGAATCTAAAGATATGTTACAAACTACTCAAGCAAAAAACAGACGTTTTTGTGAAAAGCCCCTCTCCTATTCTATAAATAGAGAGGTTTGCTGTTACCTCTTCTAGTAGTCTTCTGCTTTTTAACCTCAATACCTTTTTCGGAGGAGGTGGAGGCAAAGTTTTGAGGGGAAATGCCTTTCTAAGCTACAACAAGCAAAAAAAAATATATCAGCCAATGAAATCCCTAACAAAGGAAGGAACTCAACTTCTTACTTACGTCAGAAAGAAGCTTTAAGAAATCACTGAACCTCCGTGGTATTCCTCTTGTGATGGTAACCCCTTCTGGTGACTGAATACCAATTTGAACTCTGTAAAACTGTCCTTAATGAATGTTAGAGCATAAAACTACAGAAAATATATCAAGAATCTGAGATGAAAAAAGAAAAAATTTCAAAATAGCACAAAGCAATAATGCACGTAGCTCAAATTAATAACGAACTAGATTTTAATTTCAAATGTCATAACTTAGAATTGCTGCCTTTAAAATTAGAGAATCCTTGAAGAGAAGAAACTCGAGAAGAGCATATATTATCTAATTGATATACTGAAATAATTTATACCGTGACAACATTTGAGCCTCTCGAGTTCGGCAGAAGAATCCAAGAAGGAACTGTTACACAATAACTCCATCCTGTATGGGGATCATGTGGCCAAATAGAATCCCTTCCATCCTGCAGTTAAAGGTCAGGCTATAACATGAGAAGACATATTAGATAAAACCTCCAATTACTACATACATTTTTATCACAGCTCAAATTCTTAATCACCAATTAACCGATATAATAGAACCATATCAAAATAGTTATATTTGTATCTCTATATCACTCATCAACTGATGGTTTCTCTGGTGGATCGCCATTTAAACTAATTCATCATACTCTATGGATCATGGTTTTTGGTAGTCCACTTGAAGGATTGATTCCTTTCGTAACTTGAGAAATAGTTGGGATGAGCATTAGATAAATAGAACCTATATTTTTGGAAAACTAACGCTCGAATGAATATCTCTTAAATGCCAAAACAGAGTCAGAGTGGGGCAGTTTTAGGTATAGTTTGCAAAGAATATTTGCAATCAATAGAGGCACAATGAAATTTAATACTTTTTCCAGCAGTCAAATTCAGATATTCCAAGATTTGGATGAACAAATTAATGATAATGAAGTCGTAATTAATGACAATTTTCATCAACATAACTCCAAAGTTTATATCTTCACACCAGAGAACAACAAAAACTTACCAAATAAGCTTTCAAGTCAACAAATCACCAAACGCAGGAAGAAAACCAACGGAAGATTAAAAACCAAAATATACCCATTTACGAGGAGGGAGGCTCCAGTCCATTCCCAAAGGCAGCGGCGAAGTACCATCGTGACGGTGGCTTGGTGGGCTCTCTGGCTTCGAAATCACCGCCTTGCCATCGCTGGGATTGCTACTGGGGCCATCAGCTTTGTGATGATCATGGAGGCGCGTGGTTGAAGAACTTGAGACTAAATAAGAAGGATGGTGATGGTGGGAAAGAGAAATAGGGTCGATAATTGGATCGGATAAGCCAGTGAAGTCGAAGAGAGAAAGGTCGTGCGTGTACAGATTCATTTTTTTCTTTTTTAAATATCTGCGTTTGTTTGTTGTATTTTGAGTGTCTTGGTGGCCTATTGGGTGAATATACTGCAAAATATGCCCTTAGGCCTTCGCGTAGTGAAGGACAAGTAGACCACTTTACTAGAAGGCAAAAAGTTATATTTGTTAACAGCTTAGAAGATGGACATGGTCATGGACGGCTTTTTATCTGCTTAGTATCTCTCAACTCTTGCTTTATGCAACTTTTAGTCTCTCACGAAACTCATAACAACCTTTCAACTAAGTACTGTTTTTCATGTGTCAAGAAAATGATCTCAATGGCGGCCCACTTACATTCACCTACACCCCTCTCCTCCCTGGATAAACCACATCTCTCCCTCATCGAGAGCTGCAAATCAATGGACCAACTCAAGCAATTCCATTCCCAAACAATCATAACAGGCACAATAGCGAGTCCTGTTGTTCAAAACAAGATCATTTCCTTGTGTTGTAATAGTGAGTTTGGTGACGTGGATTATGCCCGCCGACTGTTTGACACAATTCTTCAGCCAAGCGTCTTCTGTTGGAATACGATGTTCAAAGGGTACTCAAGGATTAATTGTCCCGGGACTGGTCTTTCAATGTACATAGAAATGTTGAAGAGAGATGTTCCACCCGATTGCTACACGTATCCGTTCTTGTTTAAGGGCTTTACAAAGGCCGTTGCTTTGGAGTTTGGGAGGAAGTTGCATTGCCATGTGGTGAAATACGGGTTTCATGCGAATTTATTTGTTCAAAATGCGTTGATTAACATGTATTCTTCATGTGGGTTGATTGATATGGCTCGTGTGATGTTTGATATGAGTTGTAAGAGTGATGTGGTTACTTGGAATGTAATGCTTTCTGGGTACAATAGAATAAAGCGGTATCGTGAAACTAGGAAGCTGTTTTATGAGATGGAGAAGAAGGGAGTGGTACCCACTTCAGTTACTCTGGTTTCAGTACTGTCAGCTTGCTCTGAGTTGAGAGATTTTGAATGTGGCAAACATGCTCACAATTACATTACAGATGGAGTTGTTGAGCAAAATTTGATAGTGTCAAATGCTTTGATTGGTATGTTTTCAGCTTGTGATCAAATGAATTATGCACTTGGAATTTTTGAGAATATGAGGAATCGAGATGTGGTTTCATGGACTGCAATTGTCACTGGTTTCTTGAACACAGGCCAACTTAATTTGGCAAGAAAGTATTTTGATCAGATGCCAGAAAGAGACTATGTCTCGTGGACCGCTATGATAGATGGGTACCTTAGAGCAAACTGCTTCAAAGAAGCCTTGATACTCTTCCGTGAGATGCAAGCTTCGAATATAAAACCCGATGAGTTCACTATGGTCAGTATGCTTACAGCGTGCGCACAACTTGGGGCACTGGAGCTTGGAGAGTGGATCAAGACATACATGTACAAGAATAAGGTCAAGATTGACCCCTGTGTGGGGAATGCCTTGATAGACATGTACTTCAAATGTGGGAATGTTGAGAAGGCACAGGTCGTTTTTAACACTTTACCTAATCGTGACAAATTTACATGGACAACCATGATTGTTGGCCTTGCAGTGAACGGATATGGCGTAGAAGCTCTTGATATGTTTTCCTTAATGCTGAAAGCTTCAATCATTCCAGATGAAGTAACCTATATTGGTGTACTCTGTGCTTGCACTCACACTGGAATGGTTGATAAAGGACGAAAATTATTTGCTAGCATGACCACCCTTTATGGAATTGAGCCAAATGTAGCTCATTATGGGTGCATGGTCGATCTACTTGGCCGAGCAGGATATCTCACAGAAGCTCTTGAACTTATAAAGAACATGCCTATTAAACCAAATTCAATTGTTTGGGGAGCTCTTCTTGGTGCTTGCAGAATTCATAAAGATTCAAAATTAGCAGCAATGGCAGCTGAACAGATACTTGAGTTAGAGCCAGATAATGGGGCTGTTTATGTTCTGCTTTGTAACATATATGCAGCTTGCAAGAAATGGAAGAATTTGAGGGAGTTAAGACAAGTGATGATGGATAAAGGAATCAAGAAAATTCCAGGTTGTAGCTTGATAGAGATGAATGGCATTGTCCACGAATTTGTGGCTGGCGACCAATCACATCCTCAAACAGAAGAAATATATATGAAGTTAGAGGGAATGACAGCTGACTTGAAACTGGTAGGTTATTCGCCTGATACTTCAGAAGTGTATCTAGATATAGGAGAAGAGGATAAGGAGAGTGCGCTATACAGACACAGTGAGAAGTTAGCTATTGCATTTGGGCTCATCAATTCAGGACCTGGCGTCACAATTAGAGTTGTGAAGAATCTCAGAATGTGTATAGATTGTCACAAAGTGGCAAAATTGGTGTCTAAGATGTACGATAGGGAAGTAATTGTCAGAGATCGAACTCGATTTCACCATTTCAGGCATGGTTCATGTTCCTGTAAGGATTATTGGTAATAATTGAAATAACCTTATTTGTGACTCTTTTTCCTGCCTTGGGTCACCAGTTTTCCTGCAAGGATACAATTAGGAAATGAATTTAGGAGTTTTTTTTCCAGTGAAATGCCTATTTAATAAATTAGCAATATGCATATCAGTGCATCACCACCTACTACTAAATAAGCTTCAAATTGAATTTGAGTTTTTGGCCAGAACAAACGGTAAACCGTTATGTATTACATATTTCTCCTACATATGAATTACGTTCAAGTTTCAACGAAGCCAATTTACTCAGATGTGTGCCAAAAACACCAAGTAATTATGATTTTTAAGAAAGAAAATAATGCTTCACAAAACTGCGCCAATCCACAACTTTCATGGCAACAAACAGCTCAAGGAATTTTGTGACTATTCCTTGCCTGGTAATTGATATTCCATAACATTGTTCAAGGCAATTCACCATCCATCCAAAAAGGGGAAAATAAAAGATGGGAGAACACGAATAGAGAATAGAAAATTCTAATGCTGCAAATTTGTCCATCTATGCTTGGCATTTAAACAGTCACATCTTGAGGAAGCTTCCATAATAGCAATTTGGCAAGACGGATGCATTAACAAACTTCCCACACTAATAAAAAGTTATCAATTTGATCCTGGATCAAGCACTGGAAGCCTGCAATGTAAACTGATGGACTTATCTGTCGGTCGAGTTCCAAGAATGAAGAACTGAAAAATCACCGTCAAGTAAGCACCCTGAGGAGCAATCCCACAGAAAGTATAGTCTGGTTTTGCCAGGTGGCACTGAAGACTCTCAGATAAATATATAAGTATTTATTTGGATGAGCTTTTGAGAGGTTAATAAGTACTTTTTTCTACCACAAAAGCTTTTTTTTTTAAAATGAGTGATTGACTATAAAATAAAAAAGCACTTCTTTAATAAATATGGCTTTTTGACAGTCAAAATATAGCTTTTTAATAAGTTCAAATTTGGAGCTTCTCAAAAAAGTACTTTTTCAGGTAAATTTTTCAGATCAATTAATTAGCCTATTTTTTAATCTCTTTTACCCTTTATGTTTTACACATAATTTCTACAATATCCACAAACTCATCTTCCCGTCTATTACGTATTTAACTATTTACTCAACTTTGATATTTATTTTGGGATTTATATGATATTATTTGACTTTTTTATATGTTTTAATATTTATTTTTATATTAGTTTACTTATGTTATAATCTATATAAAAGATTTGGTTAGATATATTTTCATTTATGTTTCATACGGTTTAAAATTATATAATAATTAATATGTGCTTTGCATATTGTTTAATTTACTTTAAATAATATTTATATACGTAAATAATTTTATTACAAAATAAAATATTGTTAAAATTAAAAATATTTTTATTTTTATATTGTCAAACAGTCTACTGTATGAAGCTCTTTCAAAAAATCTATTTTTTAATTGACAGCCAGACAGTCAACTGGGTTCAAAAAGTTCTAAAAAATGATCTACAGAAAAAAATTCTACTGATATAAACCCAACCAAACAGAGGCTAAGTGACCAACAAAAAGCTCTTGATGAGTTTAAGTTTTTGTTTCACATTGCCAATTGCTGAAGTTTTGATGATACTAATCCTCATGAATGCGTGAAAATGAGGTTGAAGAGAAGAGAAAAGGGAAAGACAAGGGTGGTCAGCTTTGATTCTCATACTTGGATGTCACTATAAAGCCTGAGTTTGATAATCACTAGCCAAGAGAGGACCCTGTGATTAAAGTGGGAGTGTTTTTTTGAAAGTGAGGTCTATTTCTGCAAAAAGAGTAAAGCACTCTGTTTCTCCTTTGTCAGAAAGGCAGTAACTTGAGATTGAAAAACCAACCATTCAAGGAAGCAGAATCTCATTTTGTTAAAGTGGCAAATACAAGGAACGGAGGATCAGTTCGACATAGACAATTCACGATCAACCTGCAAAGTTGAGCCCTTTTATAAAGAATTGTCAATATTCAATCTCTTTAAGAAAGGTTCAATCTGCAGATAAAGTGAGAATAACAGAACAGAGTCTAGACAGACAATGACTATACAACAGGAAGGACACGAAAATGGCTCGAGACCTCACCATTTCAGGTCCACCTACCCACCCTAGGAAGCTCCCATGCTAAAGGAGTAAAGTTCACAGACAGGCGGATGGAGATTAAAGACACTTTGCAGCAAAAGATGGAAAAAAATTTGTCATCCCTTTCAAGCATTTAGGAGGAAAAAGCATGTCTCAAGTGGGCACAAAGCTCACATGTTATTGAGCAAAACTGTTGACAGACAACAATATTAAAGATTAAAATGATCTGATGCAAGAAAGAGAAAATCTTGCTAAGAAGATAACTTCATTCAGAAAATGAGTAGAAGACAGCAATACAATACTATCTACCTCAGTTACAAGCTCTGAAATTTCCACGGAAAATTTTGCTAGAAGAACTCAAAATCTAAATAAGGACCTGAAGATCTATCTGAATCTGTAGCTCCCCTGTCATTAGAAGCCAAGGTTGGCTGGGATGTTTGATTCAGAAATGAAATGTCGATTGGTTTCGGAATTTCCGGAGGCTGGGTACTTCGAATGAGTGCCCAATTAACACTTTCAAAGAAAGTATGCTGCTTAATCTCTGTAGCACCTCGTTTAAATCCTAATCTCTTTTGTGGGTCCTTTATAAGCAGACCACGGATTAAATCCTTAGCAGCAAAACTAACAGAAGATCCTTCAGGAAATTTTAGGGGCTGGCCGACCACATTGAATAATGTCTCCCGGTTTCCAGAGCCTTTAAACGGCGTCCTTCCAAAGAGTAACTCATACAAGAAGATACCAAATGTCCACCAATCAACAGCACTCCCATGGCCATCACCTCTGATTATTTCAGGTGCTAAATACTCGTGAGTACCAACAAAAGACATAGACCGTGCTGTGGTTGGTTCTACAATGAGTACTGGAAGTGAATCAGAATTGGCTAGATTTGGCCTTTCACTCTTAGCCTTTGCCACTTTTGAGTTGAGAAAACGAGGTTTAAAGCACGAAGGTTGCAAGCAAGAAGGTTCTACGCAAACAGGTAATTTGCATGCTGGATCAATACATGATGGCTCAATGCAGTAAGAAGAGATCCTGCAAGATGGTTCTGTACTTGATTGGACAAGTGTGGGACTCACACAGCATCTTAATGACAAATCAAAGTCTGAGAGCATAATGTGACCATCCTCCCTCACCAATACATTTTCTGGCTTCAAGTCCCTGTACACAACACCCATCATGTGCAGATACTCAAGGGCAAGAAGCACTTCTGAAGCATAGAACCTGAAAGAGTAGATACCATGAGGGAAAAACCACAATTATGTCAATTAAAAAACAAACATATTATTTTGGATGAGTTGTAATTGATCACTGCAAAGAGTTCAAAATTTTTTCCAGGGAAAGTTGAAACCTTTCAATGGTTATCATAGTAGATTAGACATTAGCTAAAAGCATTTACATCATCTGAAAAGCAAAACTTGTGGCTAAATACTTTGGTGATATCTCCCAAGGAGCTCCTTTTGACATGAACCAACAACAGGGAATCTATAAGTGAAACTTCAAATTACTTTCTGGTTTCTGTTCATATGTCGAATCAAATTAGCTCAACCTCAGATTTCATAAATCATTAGAACAAACTAGCTGATTGTTATTTTGTATCACAGAGCTTAAAAGAGGAAGAAATAAAATAAACAATCACAATTCTGATCGAGAATACCGGTTTAGCATAATAAATTAACTTGTATACATACTTGTTAAGAAAACATAATCAGAATGATCAGAATAAACTAATTATACAATTAGGCACTGACCTAGCAGCCTGCTCAGAAAAATGTTTCCCTGGTTGTCGCTGCCTAAGAATGTGAAGATCTCCACCATTGCAGAACTCCATCAACAAGCAAGAGAACTTCTCTGTCTCAAAATGTGAGTAAAGTGTTGGCAAAAATGGATGATCCAACAAACCCAGAATCTCTCTCTCAGTTTGAGCTCTCAACAACTTCTTTCTTCCTTCCAACATCCCTTTATCCATAACCTTCATAGCAAACAAACAACCCATCCCTCTTAACTCTGCTAAGAACACACTGCCTATATCCCCACATCCAAGTTTCTTCAATAGCCTAAAATGACCCAAACCCAACCCAAAGTTTCCATCTTTAGCCTTAACACACTGTATTGCATCCCATCTAATATCATTTCCCTTGTGGGGTTTTGATGGGCAAAAGCTTCTGAAACTGGATTCATTTGGGTCGCAACTCAAACTGCTCTTCTCACTCTCTTTAGCTTCACTACACCCATTACTTGCATTACTAACATTGCTACTAATACTGTGATCAGACCCAGAAACGATGCTACTACATAAGCTGATGCTAACACTGTTAGTGATACTGAGGTCTTGTAGGCTGCTAGCTACAGAGTCAGCGTCACCATTTTCGATCTTATGTGGTTGTTCGTTCATTTTTTGGATAATGTGGAGAAACTGTTCGATGAAAAGCGGTAAAGACTGGTTTCAGTTAAAAACAACAATGGAATATGGTGGTGGTGGGGTGTGACCGAGGCGGTCAAAGGGGAGGTTTTCAAATTTGAAAATCAGACGAGACGCCCTACAGCATTAGAGTATTGAATTTCTAAGCTCTAAACATTTCTTGGTTATGGAGTCCCTCTCTCTCTCTTTCACACACTCACACACGCACACATGCCACTCTTTTCGTTTCATTTGTTTTTGTCTTCAAGCTGTAACATTTCTCGGTCACAGTGAGAGGAAAGTCCCATTCTACGAGGAAGAGAGAAAGCATTTCAGATTTTTCTTTTTTCCAGAGAACACATTGAAACACAGGCTTTTTAGCCATTACCGTTAATCCTGCTTCTGTTCTAAGTGGCAAGTACATTTGTACATGGTACATTATACATGCTACCTAAGTTCGTAACTTAATTTTCAAACGAAAAAAAAATGTATATTGTTCTACTTTTACTGTTCCAATGCTGTTCTTATTTTGAATCGATCATTGGTCAGGAACAAGTTCACTGTCTATTGATTTTGTTAATTTCAGTTTCGGATTTATAATTACATGTATTTAAGAATTTATTCCAAAGTAACATGATTATGAAAGAAAGACATTTGAGAGTTGAATCAGTACGGTCGACCTGAAAATAAATCTTGGTTGGGCACATCCTGCAATACTTCAGAGTTGAATACTGTATTGGACTATGCAGGTTTGGTAATTGTGACGGGGGGCAGTTGTTTGGAGTAAAGTACAATATGTTGGATTCCTTTGGGATATTCCAGGCATCGACAAACTGTCAGAGTATATACATATTTTATATCTCATAACATAAGATATGAAATAGAAGTGGTCAGTCTCATCCAATGCTTGCTCTAGGCTTTATAACAGGCCGGGCTTAGGTATCTCAAAAGGTGATCTGAATCCGATTTTAAGTTCTATTGATTTAATTCATAATTAAAATGATATTTTTTTAAAATCATATTATTTAAATTTCTCAAATTTCAATAACAACAATAACAAGTAAGTGAAAATCTTACTTATACGCGAAGTCTAAGACGATCCAACAGTAAGTATTCTTACCTAATAAAGAGTATATTTTTTCTAATAGACACACACAAAAAAAGCATATAAATATTAAAATAATAAAATAAAATAAAATAAAAAAAACACTTCCATGATTTGCGAGGGTTACAGGAGGGTCATCAATTACAGGGAGTCTTTTATTTGCGTTTTACAAAAGATAACAATAATTAAATAAAATATAAAAATGTATAAATAAAAATATAAAAATAAATAAAACAATAAAAATAGAACAAAGGAAGATGAAATAAGAATCACTTGTCGAAAAATTTAAAGTTTAATTGAAAAAATAAACTGTTAAATAAAAATTAATTGATTTAT
>JAOTAW010000001.1:13112786-13125285 GCA_025629945.1 Erythroxylum savannarum | reverse complement strand
GGGGTAAGCAGAAGAGCTTTGGTAAGCCTCAAACTAATGTGGAAAAAGCTGGTGATGATGACGAGGAGATCATTACTGTTGTGGTGACCAAAGTCAACCTTGCTGGAAACTTAGTCGAGTGGATCATTGATACAGGAGCCACACGCCACATCTGTACCAACAAAGATCTGTTCAAAGATTTGAATGATGCTGCTGATGGTAAATTTGTGTATATGGGCAACTCCAACAAAGTTCCTGTCCAAGGAGTTAGAAAGGTGACTCTTAAACTCATTTATGGAAAAGTTTTGGCTTTGAAAAATGTCTTATTTGTCCCTGATGTTCATAAAAACTTGATTTCTGGAGCATTACTTAAAAAGTTGATGTTAAACTTACTTTTGATTATGATAAGTTAGTTTTTACTAAGAATGGGAACTTTGTTGGTAAATGGTTTTGTAATGGGGGCTTATTTGTCTTGATGTTGAATGAATGCATCTACTTCTTCTGCAAATATTGTTGAGTCTCTAGACCTATGACACTCTAGACTTGGGCATGTGAACGTGAGATCAATTAAAAGGATGCAAAGCTTAAACTTGTTGCCTAACCATATCACTAATGAAATGGAAAAATGTCAAATTTATGTTAAGGCTAAACATTCTAAGAAACCTTTTTAAGTTAGTGACTGAGGACAATTGTTGGACTTGGTGCATACAGAATTAGGTGATTTTAAAATTATGTGAGTAAAGGAGGAATGAGATATTATATTACTTTTGTGTATGATTGCTCTCGATTTACTAATGTTTACTTATTAAAAAATAAAAGTGATGCAGAGAAAGTGTTTATGAAATACAAAGCTGAGGTTGAAAACTAATTGAAAAGGAAAATTAAGAGATTAAGGTCTGATCAAGGTGGTGAGTATAGTACTAATTTTTTTTGCTGATTATTATGAAAAAGTTGGGATTATTCATGAGCTTTTAGCCCTTTATACACCTGAACAAAATGGAATAACCGAGAGGAAAATCCAAACACTTAAGGATATGATGAATGCAATATTGATATCCTCGGGTTTACCCAACTTTATATGGGGGAAGCTATTCTTTTAGCTTGTTATGTTCTAAATAGAGTCCTTCATAAGAAACTAGATCAAACCCTTTATGAAATTTGGAAATGTTATCCAACTAACTTGTATTTTTTAAAAGTGTCGGGCTATCTTTATAAGGTTGCTTTACTTGAACATAAGAGGAATAAAATTGGGCCTAAACTGTTGATTCAATTTTTATAGGATATGCCTCTAATAGTGCTGCCTATAGATTTATCGTTAAGGAAAAGGGATCTAACACTTATGGACTAATTATGGAGTCAAGATATGCAACATTCTTTGAGGATATATTTCCTATGAAAGTGAGTGTGTAAGTTCCTAGAGAATCTACCCTTAGTTCTTCTACCTTTGATGACATAGAGGAAGAAAAAATTGTTGAACTAAGGAGAAGCAAAAAAGCTAGAGTACCTACCAGTTTTGGTTCTAACTTTATTACTTCCTTTGTGGTGAAAAAACCCACGAAGATAGATGACAGTTTTGTGTCAAGTTATATTATTAAGGAATATCCCAAAACTTGTAAGGAAGTAATGAAATTTGTGGATGCTAACCTTCGGAAGGAAGCCATAGTGAGTTATAGTCAATCATGTATAATAAAACTTGGGTTTTAGTTGATCTACTTCAAGGGTGTAAGCCTTTGAAGTCTAAGTGGATTTTCAAAAAGAAATTGAGACCTGGATGAACCATTGAGAGTTTCAAGGCAAGACTTGTGATTAAAGGCTTTAAACAAAAGGAATGATTGGAGATTTTTTATACTTACTCTCATGTTACTAAAATTGCATCTATAAGGATGTTGTTTGCTATTGCCTCAGTGTTTAAGCTTTATATGCACCGAATGGATGCTAAGACAACTTTCTTGAATGGTGATCCTGATGAGAAAATTTATATGATCCAGCTCGAAGGGTTTAGAGTGCCTGGTCAGGAGCAAAAAGTCTGTAAGTTGGTTAAGTCTTTATATGGACTTAAACAAGCTCCTAAACAGTGGCATGAGAAATTTGAAAGTGAGATTTTCAAATATGGTTTCACCTCTTATGATGCTGATTCTTATATTTATTTGAAATATGATGTTATTGGTTTTGTGATCATAACTCCTTATGTGGATGATATGCTTTATTTTGGTACTAGCTTATTTTTCATTAATACTACCAAGAGTTTGCTAAGGTCTTCCTTTGATATGAAAGATTAGACCCGTGGACTTTATTTTGGGAGTCAAAGTTAATAGAACTAACTCTGGTTTTTAGTTGAATGAAACTCATTGTGTTGAGAAAATTCTAAAGAAGTTTGGATATTATGATGTTGAACCAGTCAAGACTCTTTATGATTTCAGTTTTTCTTTAAAGAAAAATCTTGGTAACATTGTAAACCAAACTGAGTATTCTAAAATTCTTGGTAGTGTGATGTTTTTGATGAACTATTCTCGTCCTGATATTACATATTGTGTGAGTAGACTTAGTAAGTGTACTCATAATCATAGTCAAGAGCATTGGAATGCATTGATTCATTTGTTGAGATATTTGAAAGGTACGATGTATTATAGATTATCTTTTGGTGGTCATCCTCTTGTTTTTGAGGGGTATTCTAATGCTAACTTGGTTACGGAGAATGATGATATACACTCAACCAGTGGTTATATTTTTACCTAGGCATAAGCTGCAGTGTCTTGGAAATCATCTAAGCAAACATATATTGCAAGATTAAGAATGCACTATGAGTTTATGACTTTGTAGCTAGCAAGACAGGAAGCTAAGTGACTAAGGAATCTTTTAGAAGATATCCCACTTCGGGAAAAACCAATTCCTTATGTGTTCCTTCGTTGTGATTCACAGGTTGCTATTCATGTTGCTAAGAACAAGGCATATAATGGTAAAAGTAGACATATTAGATTGAGACATAAAATTGTCTGTACTTTAATTAGACATGGTGCAATCTCTTTATACTACGTCAAGTCAGAGAGAAACTTAGCGGATTCGTTTACAAAAGCTTTAAGTAAGAAATTAGTTTCTGAGCATACTAAAAGGATGGAGTTGAGCTTAGTTGTGTAGTAATCTTGTGATACACACCCGTCTTGGAAAACCAAGTTCAATGGGTCAAACGAAGTTATGTGGTGACTCCTTGTATTGTTTGTGGAATAATATTGATACACATTCAGTTGTTAAATTGTGTCCCTTAACATGATTTTACTGCATTTGATGAGGTTGGATGATTTAATCCTTAATGATTTCCATAGGCCAAGTTTGGATGGTGTGAGCAGTACACACTTGATGGACTCACCTACGTGATTGTTGGGGGCTAGCCACCCTCCTATGAGAGCATTTGGGCTATCTCTCTAGAGTGATCATGAGACCAAGGCATTTTGAGGTTGTTTATTTCTCTAGAATGTTTTGTCTCCGATTTTCTTGGACACCAGGTTCAAGATTTAGTTTACCTAGTTGTTTTCTATCTCTGATAAATTGTTACAATTTGTTTCTCAAGTTTTGTAAGTTGGGGATTGTTGGTGTTATTCCAAAACTTGAAACATCTCTCTTTCTTACTTTGGTTTATGTCCCACATTGAAAGAGTAAGAGACTTTCACCTAGTTTATATACTAGATTATTTTATGAGACTTTGAATCAAGTCTCATGAGGAGGGCATGAATACCACACACACGTGTGCTCAGACAAAGCCTGGGCCGACTAGGCTGCGGCGTGACCCTGACTTGAATTTTTGGGGTCCCACTTGCTTTAAGTCATATGTTTTCTACTATTAATTCATACATTTTTTGGGGCCGTTCATAATGACAATAACGTTTATATATTTATTCTTATTACCCAAACGTTCCTTTTACTTTAATATACAATAAAAGAGTGCCTCTTTGCTCTCTATAAATGTCACGCATCTCCTTTGTTATTGGCTGCTATTCCTGCTGTCGTGCTTTTCCATTTTCACCATACAATGCACGCATTTTTTTTTCCTGCAAATAAACACTTTTGCACATAAATTTTCTTATTTTTTTCTATTCTGCATTTTCTTTTCTATTTTTGTTAATTCTCGGAGACAGATCCTACTTTATCCTTTGGAGTGCACTGAAGCTGGTGGAGGAGGCGGTAACCCTGGGGTCAGATCCCGTTGTGCTTCTGCACCATGGGGGAGGAATTTTCGACTTAAAGTAGTGATTTTCATGACGCCTTGCACTTTCAGATAAACTATTCATATTTTATTTGGTGCTATTTCATTATTTCGCTTATAGAATCTTATAATTTTGATCGGATCAAAATTTTACTTACAAAATTCTATTTATTATGTGAACTTCATCTTATACGTTAGTTAATTAAATAAACATGCATAAGATAAAGAATGTTTTTATTTAATTATATGTAA
This sequence comes from Erythroxylum savannarum, assembly GCA_025629945.1. Taxonomy (NCBI): domain Eukaryota; kingdom Viridiplantae; phylum Streptophyta; class Magnoliopsida; order Malpighiales; family Erythroxylaceae; genus Erythroxylum; species Erythroxylum savannarum. The sequence goes on along the minus strand of JAOTAW010000001.1, from coordinate 13,120,856 downwards.
AAAATTATAACAAACCAATTAATTATAGGATATAAACCAATAAAAACATGTAAGCGAAAAAATTAAGATGAATCTTGCACATTGTAGGCATCAAATCTACGTAGACTTTTTCTGAGACGAAGAAATAACTTATACATGTAAATTCTCAAAATATCCTGAGAAACACCCCTTTCAGTTTTCTTTATCTAACTTATGTTGTTCCCTGCTTTTCAATTATCTTGCCATGTATCCAACTATGACAGTGAAGAAGAGGAGTCCAGATCTTCTGTCCAATTTTATGGTGTCTTATTCTGTCCCATGAATCTCAACCATTTATTTATGTGGGCTCTGTGTGGGTCCCGTATAAATAAACGTGGGCCCGCATAAATGAATGACTGAGATTCATAGGACAAAATAAAACGTCATAAAACTGGCCAGAGGATCTTGTCAACAAGAAGAATTGGTAAAACCTGGGTGTACATAGACAATAACAAAAATCAAACACTCAATAATATTCTTTCTTAACTCCTATATATATATATATATATATATAGTCTGTCTTGGATCGGTTTAGAGGGACGTAAGCCCAATTATGTAATTATAATATTTTTCCATAACAATAAATAGTTTAAACAACATTAACCTACTGTAAAAACTATTAAAATAACATTTTCTAATTTTGAGGAAGACTTGATAACGTGTCTGAGGATAAGAAAATGACATAAAGTTAAAAATGCCTTCGAAGAAAAATTTCTCTTGAATTCTTCCGCCTTTCTTTGGAAACCCTATGAACCTCGAGACTTTGACGTCCCAACAAAAGAATAGAATCTATCCGTCCTGTCAGCCTGTCAATACTGCAGAAGATTGAAAACTTTGCATGTCGAAGTCAACCCATGTAAGTATTCCCACTTGATAGCAGTAACGTTATCAGCCGTTGATCTGCAAGTTCACGGCTGAGATTTGTCTTGTTTACACATCAGACAGTAGTACTATTCACTTTGCAATAATGTCATCGTCCTGACACGTAAAAAATGTAACATTAAATACGTAGAGACAGATCCTAGCCGTTGATTTGTGCGACAATCATTACTGTTGTCATTAAAATCCAACGCCTTTCGGCTTTTTACTGGATCATTGTTTTGGCTTTGAATTATGCGATAGAAAAGGAAATAAGAATCCATCTTCAACATCAGAAGGGACTTAAATTTTCGTTACACAACATAACTAGATTGTTTGTTGTTGGAAGAACTGAACATTTTCTTCCATAAAAATGTTGTAGACAATGTCTAGATAGATTTCAGGTTCAAACGGAAGGAATTAACGAATACTATATCGACAACTGAACTGACAGAGTGTTAGATGTAATTGCTTGCACATGCAAAATGGATTATACGAGAGTTCTGATAGGATAAAATGTACAACTTTTTTTCTGACAGAAACGACTTAGATCACCATGTTCCTACCAACCTAATCTGTAACTAAGGTTAAAGAACCATATTCATACGCATGGACACATTTTTTTATTTCCACTATAATCTGCTTGAGGACTTTCTCACTGGCTAGATAATAAAGGCTTAAAGGAGCTGAAAAATCACAATTAGTGCTCAAATAAGCGCATACACAGGGCAACAAAGACTAGCCACAGGCCACAATTGGACTTGAACTGTCACCTGCTAGCTAGTTATCACCCAGCTAATGCTAAGTTCTAACGGTACATTAGATAATAACAACTTTTGAGAATAAGAACCTTAGCTACGTCACATAGGATACAAACAAATATCAGCCTTGCCTTGTGGTCTTCCTGTTCAAGAAAAGAAACTGGAATCGTCATCTTGACGAATCTCTTTGTCTCTAGGAGACCGCAAAGGGAATAGAGGCAATAACTCTGGAGGGTCAGATCCTCTAGGCGTGTTTCGAGGACTTGGATGCAAATAGAACCCCTTTTCAGCAATGGCTCTCTCTTCCTCTTCTTCACACGGTGATGTCGGACTTGCACGCCCAGCAAAGGAGTCCAACGTTGACACAGGTGACACCAAGAACCCACGTTGTCTGAGATGGAAAAGGCTACCATGCTCAAAAGTACTGTTCTTTATTGTAGAACTGATGATGCTGTTATTATAGAGGTTGATTTGGAGGTTCTTAGCGTTTGGTCTACGCTCTTGGAGCTTGAATGCGGGTCGTTTGGGGCCTGGAGAGTTGATGGGTCGGGTTTGGTGGGTGAGAGGCAGTTTTGGTGCTGATGGCTCGTCTGGTGCTCCGGTGAGCTTTTGGACTATGGTTCGGAACGTTGACGGGTCGGCCTGAACAAAGGTGGTGGTGGAAGAGTTTGATGGGTCGGATCCAAAGGTGGGTTGGTTTTGGTTCATGGTGGCTGTGTTAGAGGTGGAGGCTATGAGATCGAGGCATGAAATATTCAGAAATTCTATACTTTTCTGGTATGGGGTTGGTGGAAGAGGGAGAGGATGGATGGGATTTTAAAGGGTTTACGTAACAGCTTTTGCTTTTTGAGTCTTGGCGATAGTCTTGTGAATTTATGAGGAAATTTGTGTGTGGATGTGGAGTCCTCAATGTCAACAAATGATATGGAAAGTGAGAGAAAGAGTTGCATATATTTTCTTGAATATATAATGAGGGGGACATCATGTCCTCTAGTCTAGAAGAGGGTTGGTTTTTCTTTGTGTACATGAATGAGTTTATGCTCCATGTGTAGTCTTTTGATTCTAATTCCCTCCCCAAGTTAAAGTGTTCTATTATTTATGTTTTGTGCGCACGTTTTACTTAATGCTCATAAAGTTTATTAAAACAACTCTTCTAATATATTCGTTCATCAATATGCTACTTTAAGAGGTCACAGGAAGAAACCAAGCCAACTTTCAAGTGATGCATCTGACAAGTTATTTCCTGTTGGGACATAATTTTAATCTTAACTGCTTACAATTAGAAAAATACTAAAATAACGAATTCATTCTAACACAAATATTGATATTCTTCAAACAGACAAGGTTAAGAGATAACTAGAGTTATGAAGTACTCCTGCAAAGTCCATAAATGATACCAGAAATCATTACCAATTTCATGGAAAGAATGGTGTAGAAGCAAGTACAATACGAGAAATTAGAGATGGGGAAGGTGTATGTATATATGTATTTGAAATTTGAAAAGAAAGTGTGTGATATTCATAAATGAGCTGTGTGACAATGAATGATGAGTCATGCGTGATCAGCGGGCTGTGTTGGCATTGAAACAAGAAACGAGACGGTGAGACTTTGCAGACTTAGGGCAGCGGAAAGTAGAGACTCTTTCAGGACTGGTCCGTCCCTTATCAGACCTTCTGTGACTTAATAATAATTTCTTTTGTTTTGCCTTCTGTGCATCTAAGCAGCGTATATATGTTTTGTTTGTTGTGATGGTATACTTCTTACTCTTTTCATCACTTCTTTCCTTTTTTCCCAATGTTTGCGTGTGGGATTGCACTTTGACATTTCTTTCTTATCTTTTTTGGGTTCTTATGCTTTGGCCTCACCTTCACACTCAATTCTTGGTAGTTTCGTTCCAGTACTTTTCTTCTTTCATTTGGCCTAACTTTTAAATATATAGTAATTTCTTAGAGATTTTGCTGAGTTTTTTCCTAGCCTTCTTCTTCTTCTTCTTCTTCTTCTTCTTCTTGTTATTATTATTATTACTGCTGTTGTTACTACTATTAATACTTATTTCATATTTTATTTATTAAATATTTGTTTATTTATTTTCTTTTTTCATGTGGGTTTTTCTCATAGTTAGATATAAGACTGCATATTACTAGACCTCCTCAAATTTCGCATATCAGTGAAATTTTTATTGGGTTGTTGTTGTAATTTTTCTCCCTTCTCATAATTGCTTTGTTGCAACGATTTGCTTATTGGTGCTTTTTGACATTTGTAGACGCTTATGTCTTTGTTCATTCCTGTCGGGCTTCTATTACTTTATTTATCTTTATCTTTTTCTTTCAATTATATCATAAATGAATTCATCTTATACTTTCAGTCAATTCATGAGTTAATGATAAGCTAAAATATTAAGTGACATTTTTCTATACTTGGACTCAATGATAATAGAAAATTGCTTCAAATAAGTGCACGAAGTAGCTTTAGCTAGTACCGTCAAGTATAGATCAATCCCATGAAGACTATGAATATTAGTAATTACCCTTCCTCTATTATCTAGCTTAAGGATTAATTTTAGATTTTTAATGAAAAGAAACTAAAACTAAGGCAAGTAAAATAAAAATAGGAAATGAAATTGAACTGAGAATTTAGGAAGCACTAGGAAATTATCGATATAAAATAATTAATACCTAGATTTCGAATCCCACTAGCCCTTAACCAATTGATTATTTGTAATGCAATTATGTTGTTGATTAGTTGGACCGTGGAGATTCCTAAGGTGTGCTAGTAGTTGACCTTGAGTTTACTAACAACTAATCTTAAGGTCTCTAACTGAATTACTCAGATCAAAAATTTATAAGATTGCATTACCGTTTTATGAATCCCTTTATTAGGTTTGACCATAATCTGAAAGATTTACGTCATCCTATCTCTAGGGTTGCAATCAATTCTTTCCAATTATCGTGAATCTATTCACACTAGGATTTCTCAATCTCTACGTATGAAATCAGATTATGGTATAATATTTTGGATTACTAGAATATAAATAAAAATAGATAATTGAATCGCAACAATCAATCAATCAATCAATTGCATTAACAAAATAATTAACACATGTTAAAGTATCCAAATAGGGTTCCTCTGACCTAGATGCCAATGAAACAATTAGTTACACATTGCCGAATATGAAATCAGATACACATATACAGAAACTTGAATTGAAAACCACGAAATTATAATTCTAAATCTTCCTGATTGTTCTCTATTGAGTATTCTGATGATTTAGATGTCTAATATTATATCTTCTAGCTCAAATAGCCTTTTAACCTTTGAGAACGATGCCAACCACTTCCTCTTTTGATTTACCTCCGAAACGTCACTTTTATATGAAAATATAGGTTTTTGAGTTGTGCACGATCATTTGCACAACTATGCAAAGAAACGTGCATAATTGGAAATCGCCGGATATTGCAAAAGTGCACGGGTGTGCAAAAGTAGATTGTTGATTTTCTGTTTTATGCTGTGTTTTCCTCTGAATTCTTCTCCTTGAAGTCCATGAAGGCAACCATTACCTGTAAACACACTTACAACATATTAAAGTACCAAATATACGATAAAAGTATAAAATATCGAGCAAAATACATTAAATATAGGTGGTAAAATATAGTCAAATATCTATCTATCACCACTTTATTTAATTAAAAGTGTTTATCCCAATTATATATATAAACAAAAAATAAGATATATGTAATAAGGATATAAGTTGTATAAAAGAAACAAAGAAACAAATAACCAACAAATTTTTTTAATGAGCTCTGGTTAATTAAGTGTGTTGACATCTTTAAGAGAAACAAACAACAACAATTTTTTTTAACAATCTTCAGTTAATTAAGTGCATCTACATCTTCATGAGAAACAAACAATCAATAAAATACTTTTAACGAGCTTTGATTACTTAGGTGCATCTACATCTTCAAGAGTCCAAAGTAATTGATTGTCTATTAGTAATTAAAAAACAACTTAGAGATTACATATATGTTCCATATATAAACTAAGTTTATACAAGTATAATTAATTGTAAACTCTAACTGATATAATTCTAATTAAATAATTCATTCCTAAATTCAACCTAACGTAACTATGATTTAATAGGTCTTAGAATCTTTTTAAAGTTTAAATCAATCAAAATTGTATTTCTGATAAATTTGTTAGTCGTAAATAGACTGCATACTAGTTCATGGATCTTATTGTTTCTCTTTATATATGGACATAGGCTTAGCCATACTTGTGTCCCTAAATTGTGAATTTATATGAGTCATACTCAATATTCTCTAACTTGGTGAATATATTCTTCATAGATTAGGTTGTTATTATGTCTAATACCTTGAGACATTAACCAAGTCCTATGTTTGAACTTCTCCTTGTTAACTATTTTAGTCAATATGTCAATTGCATTGTTTGAAATATGAACCTTTTCCAATAAGTTTTAACTAGATGCAATCAATTTTTTGATTTTATGAAACTTCTCATTATTCCCTGTAACATTAATCCATTTATCTTTCTCCTGACTTTCTTCAATCTCTTAAAAGGTGGTTGATTTCTCATCATTGATGGTAAGAGCATATGTGACCAAGTCTTCCCAACTATATCTCCTTTATGGCCTGATGATTTGCCTAGCTCTATCTATTACTATAACATCTTATGCTTTCTTCCTAATATTCTTTTATTTCTAGAACTAAAATTTTCAACTGTTTAAGCATCTGTTTCGGACTATTTTGATTTCACTTATATCACCTTTGAACTAGTACTACTTACTATTGACTTTGATATGTCCTTTTCAAATTTATCTCAGCATATAACACTCCTTAAACACTACATCTTTAAAGGTTCTCCTAGTCATTTTATCCCATGTATGAAACTTACAAAAGAACTTTTAGCATTTGTCAGCCTTCAATAAGTTCTCCTTATGAAGTTCCATTATATCTCGTTTATCTAGATGATCCAATTACATTTGTCATACCATAGTACAATCTTCCTTTAATTCAATTAACGCAACTTCTCCATCTACTTATATGCTCTCTATTAGTCTATAGATATTTTCTACTAAATTTGAGACTTGCATCACAATTATCACACTATTTACCACCTTAATATTGTCCCCATCAGTTCTATTTTCAAAATCATTTTCATGTAAGGTTTTTAAAAAGATTAAGTTATTCCTTAAATCTAGTACATGTCAGATATTATTCAACATCCCAATAATACCATCAAACATCTGAATCATATTTTTTGTTGTTGTTTTGATGATTTTTTAAGCTTTATCATCCCTCAACTGAACAAGCTCAAAGTTGCTTAATGTGTATTGCTTGGTGTTAAGTGATAACCATGTATACAATATCTACGAATTCTAAAGATGATTAGTTAAAATGTAAAGCATTTCTTTATTGCTACAATCTGAATCTCCACTCTACACTACATTAACAACCTTAATGAATAATCATTTTTCCTTTTATCCATATGCTCCTTCTTGTTTGGATAATCCTTCCTTAACATGTATGGTTCGCTTTCACTTGTAGTACAAAAATTTCCTTTTACCCTTGAATTTAGATCTATAACTCCAATTAGAAGAGCTATCTTTTCCTTACTTACCTCCATAATCTTGATTTTTCTTATATATAACTCTTCACCTTAAGAGCTTTCCTTAATATTAGGTCTCTGTAAGCCGATAACGTAGTAATGGTATCCTCCACACCAACTATTTCCTTTAGGTATAATAACAGGCCCAGCTAGGTCGATCCTAGCTTGACACCTATTGCACAAGGTTCAGGCTCAAGTCGAGCTCATTTAAGTCGCTATTAAAATAAAATCATTTTAATATAATTGACCGAAGTAATGTCATTTTGATCTATAGGTTCTTAATTCTACAGACCACACTGTTTTGGTCAATTATACTAAAATGACAATATTTTAGTTGAGGGGTTCAGGCTGATTAGGTCTTTTAGGCTAGCTCCAAGCCTAAGCCTATCAACCTAGTTTTGGCCTATTGACCTTAAGGTGGACTAGGATAAAATCACTATTCCTAGTTTTCTCATCTAAATTGAGTATGGTCACTATATATTTATAAGAAAGAGGTAATAGACAAAGCAAAATCATTGATTTATCTTTATCTGCAATAGTCATCGTGAGTCTCAGTAGGTCATTGACAATTTGGTTAAACATATTGACATATTATTTTAAATATATTTCCTTTAGCATCTTTAGATTGTATAGTTTCAACTTTAGCTAGAACTTGTTTGTAAGAGACTCAACATACATTGACTCTCTAGCTTTTTTTATATCTTCCCAAGGGATACAACATCTATGATGTAGTATATAACCTCATATACTAGAAATAATCAAATGGTTTTAGCTACTTGTGCTCGTAACTTGTCTAATTGATTTCATCAAT
>JAOTAW010000001.1:13080138-13097277 GCA_025629945.1 Erythroxylum savannarum | reverse complement strand
TGGCTTTAATGACTTAAAAAATTGTTTTCATTATAAAAATAGATAACCAATGTAAATAGAGTTGATGATAATGTTATATCGAGTCAATAAAGCAATATTGTAAGGAATATGTCCTTTATTAATTTATCTTAGTTGAAATAATTAGTGAATGTGTTTTTAATATTTTATCTTCAATTTGCTAGGTTGGTGCATCTAGACATGCCATTAAAAGAAAATTTGAAAATGTTGATCCACACACATTCCAATTACCATTTTAATTAAGGAGTTTACAGTTCAAAGGGCATTTCAGTATTACTTCATAATAGTTACAAGTTTAAGCAATTAAAAGGAGAACATTACTAACATAATCATCCCGATAATATATTTAGTAGTCAAGTATAAATGAGGGAAACATTGCTAATTAATAATGCCTATGACTTTTTCATATTTGTCCTCTTGGCTTTTAAATTTACGTGTTACTGACATATGTCATAATGGTGACAAATATTTGTGTTGTATAGACAAATTGTTCATGATAGTCAAACATGATTTGGACAAAGGGTATATAGGGCTTTTATTGAAATATTTTTTATGGTGAAAGTCAGTAGCTGTAGAAAACTCCGTTATTGTTCTTAAGTTTAAAAATAAAAAGAAAGTACATGTTAATGATGCAAATTAAAATGACATTGTTTTTTAAGGTTTTGATATTCTTTTGTTTTGAAACCTAAAAGGTAAAAATTCTAAATATATGAAATTTGTTGACTAATACTTCTTAATCTTGCTCAATTCTTTGTCTGTATATGGTTAGAGCAAAGGACTTATCTTCTTTAAGGAGTCAAGTGAAGTAATAGTGAAAAGTGACAATAATGAAGGGCGCCAAATAAGGGAGATGCTATAGTGAAGGAGGGAGATGATGTGTTAAAGAGGGATACTACGAGTTCTAAATTGGGGATTTGGGGATTAGGGATTTTTAAGTTTTAGGGTTTATTAGTTAATAAATTAATTAGTTCAGTTAATAAAAATTTAATAACTTAATAACTTGAATAAGTAAAATTTAAAATATAGGTAGCTTATGTGGTAGAATAGGACCTACAATAATATTAAAATATTATTAATTTTTGTTATGTGAGTGATGACATGGCTGAAAGTTTACGGGGTTACACTCTTGTCACCTTTTCTGTTAACATAAGGTTCAATATGAAAGTTTTATAAATGTTGGGGTTCAATTTGAACCCTACGAAATGTTGAGATTTAATTTGTCAATAGAGATAAACCTTAGGATTAATTTTTCCCTTTTTGCCTAACAAAATGCAATAGCAAGTGCATATTCAAAAACTTAAACCTACAATTGTACAATAAGAATATTTCGTGGCATTAGCATGAGTTTTATTTTGATGAAAAATTAATCTTAATCAAATTCACAACAAAAGTTTTTTTAATTTCTTAACCAAATTATTTTAAAAGAATAATTTGAAATAATAAAAAAAAAAAATAATTAAGGCCAAAAGTTTTTATCACATCCTATCACTTTTTTAAAGTTTAAGTAAATTTATATTGTCATTTATAATATTATATTGCACTTTAATATTTTGAAAGCGGTATTGCTAGCACTATAAATTGTAATAGAGTTAAGTTTCTGTTAGTTCTTAGTAATTGAATTATCAACTAGCGTTATAGTTATGCAATCTAGACCTATTAAATATCAATACAGTTTTAGAATCAAAAATTTTAAATATTAATTAAATGTATAATTCACATTTCAATGTTTTTTAAAAGGTATAAGTAAGTTATTAAAGGTTTTTTTATTACTTTGTAACATATTCAAAATGCAATGAGTATCATTTTAATTATTAAAGTGATACTAAAAACAATGATTAGAGCCTATTTAAAATTTTTGTAAAATATTATATCTTTAACCAAGAGATACACAGAAATTTGATTTATATTTCTTGCAAAGGATTTTCTTTTTCAATCAAAAAGTCAACCATAAAATTGTTCACTTATTTAAACTATAACAATATCTAATAAGTAATGAAAGAGAATACTACCTATTTTGAGAGGGTTTGACAAAGAATACTAATTCTTTTAGTGTGTTCCTCTTTATATAAAGAAAAATTAAGTTTACCAAATCTAATTAAAATTGAATTTTAAATTATAATTACAATCTAATTTTAATTATGTAATTAGAGTTTAAATTTAATACATTTTAATATCTTATATTTCATCCTTCAAATTTCTTAAAATTTATAACTAAATCCAAATTAATTTAAATTTAAATTTAAATTTCTTTATTAATTGCTCTATATATGTGATTCAGTTGCTTCCTTAAGGCCTTGTCATTATCATCAAATCTTTATAATGGTTCATTATCAGCTCATAGTAAGTACAAAGTTATCTATAGAACTTCACAGGCGACTAAAACTATCCTTCTATTACTTTTAACTTATTGAAATAAATATCTTTATAATTATATCGTATGCACAACTCAGGAAACATGATCAAGTTGTTCGTTCAACATTTTTATGCGTCCTAGAGAAACTTCAAGAGTTAGATCTTAGCCATAACGATTTTTGTTAGGTTGGAGGGGTTATTTTGAAAGTAATTTTAGATGGCGACTTAAAGTGGAGAAATAGCCAAAGTATAGGGAATAAAATAAAAACACCCAAAATTTACGTGGTTCGTAATAAGCCTACATCCACAGGAGAAGGGGAGCAATAAATTCACTATATGAGATAAACAAAATACAAGTGAAGCAACTTCAAACCCAAAACCCAATTAAAGGTTTGATTTTACCTTTATATTTACTAGAGCAATTAACTATAGCACTCAATAAGAAATCACTACCCTCTCTAAACAGAAAACTCTCTCAAATTTTGCTTCCGTTGAAACCATGCAAATGATGGCTTTATATAGGTAAATGGTGGTCTCCAAATTTGGTTAGGAAAAGGCCACGTTACATAGCCAATTTCCATTCAATTTTCATATACCAAACTAGGTCATGTAGTGGTGATCTTTATCACTCAAAATGTTTAAATGAGGTAGTGCCACATAGACTAGAGAAAAAGGAATGGCTGGCAAATTATCAAGAAAAGCAAATTCAAGACACTATAACAAATCTCCACCTTGGCTTGAATTTCTGCTCGGTGTAGAAAATTAATGAACTTTACTCCACCTTCTCCAAATAAGCCCATAAGGGCAACTCAATGATGAGAAACACCAATCAAGTCCAAGTAATGATTGAACTTGATAGTAGGAAGAGACTTTGTTAACATGTCAATTGGGTTGTATATAGTACCAATCTTCTTTATTATAATATTTCCTTGTGTGATAATATCATAAACAAAATGGTACTTGATGTCAATATGCTTTGTTTTTCTATGAAACATCTGATCTTTGGTTAGATGTATTGCACTTTCACTATCATAAAAGACAACGGTCACCTGATGGTATGAATTTAGCTCATTATATAAGCCCTTTAACCAAATAGCCTCTTTGATAGCCTCAGTCACTGCCATGTACTTAGCTTCAGTTGTAAACAGTGCAACTGTAGATTGTAATGTAGATTTTCAACCGGCAACGCTATTTCCCAAAGTAAACATATAGCTTATCAAAGATCTCCTTTTGTCGAGGTCTCCTGCATAATTTGAGTCAACATGACCAACCAAACTACTACCACCACTACTGAACTCCAGATCAGTGTCAAATGAGCTTTTAAATATCTCAAAATTCATTTCACTGCTTGCCAGTGAACTTTGCTAGGATTTTTCCATGTATCTACTCACAACACTAACTGTATAAGAAATATCAGATCGAGTATATACCATGGCATGTATAAGATTTCCTATTGCACCGGAGTATGGAACATGATCTATATATCTCTGCTCTTCATCTGTTTATGGTGATGGTGCAACTAAAAGCTTGAAATGAGCAGCTAATCGAGTACTCAAAGGCTTGGCATCTTTCATGTCGAAATGCTCCAAAACTTTCTCAACATATTTCTTTTGAATGAGGAACAACTTCCCTGCTTTCCCATCCCTCTAAATTTCCATCCCAAGAATCTTCTTTGTTTCTCCAAGATCTTTCATCTCAAACTTTGCACTTAATAAGGCTTTCATCTTCTTAACTTCAGAAGTATCTTTTGCAGCAATCAATATATCATCAACATATAAAAATAAATATATGAATGACCCATCAACTAATCTTCTAAAGTAGACACAACTGTCATAATTACTCCTTGGAAAATCATTATTGATCATAACAGAGCCAAAATCTCTTATACCACTGCCTTGGTGACTGCTTAAGGTCATATAGAGATTTATTCAGCAAACAAACATGATCCTTCTTGCCTTCAACTGTGAAGCCTTCAAGTTGTTGCATGTAGATTTATTCTCTAAGGTCACCATGTAGAAAAGTAGTTTTGACATCTAACTGCTCCAATTCCAAGTCATACTTATCCACCAAAGTAAGCAATATGAAAATAGAACAATGTTTTACAACAGGTGGGAAAACATCATTGAAATCCACACCTTATACTTGACTGTACCCCTTTGCAACTAACCAAGCTTTGTATCTTGCTTTTTCAATGCTCGAGGTGCCTTCCTTTTTCTTAAAGACCTATTTACAGTCGACAATCTTCTTTCCCTTTGGTATTCTAATAAGCTCCCAAGTGTCATTCTTATATAAGAACTCCATTTCTTTGTACATAGCTACCAACCATTTGTCAGAGTTGGCTCCTAAAATGTCTTCTAAATATGTGGATGGGTCTCCAACATTGTTGATCTCCTCAGTTGCTGATAAAGCATAAGCCACTAAGTATGCATAGTTGTTATATCTTACTGGCTTCCTTAATTTGTTATAGTGTCTTGAATTTTCTTTGCTTGATAATTTGCTAGCCATTCCTTTTTATTTAGTCTATGTCGCACTACCTCATTCAAGCATTTTGAGTGATAAAGATCATTACTACATGGTCTAGTTTGATACATGAAAATTGAATTGAAATTGGCTATCTAATATGGTCATTTCCTAACCAAATTTGGAGAACACCATTTACCTATATAAAGCCATCATTTGTATGGTTTCAACGGAAGCAAAATTTGAGAGAGTATTCTGTTTAGAGAGTGTAGTGATTTCTTATTGAGTGGTATAGTTAGCTTCCTTAATAAATATAGAGGTAAAATCAATCCTCTTTTTAAGAGAGCATTTATGAGATCGGGTGTAATTAGGTTTTGGGTTTGAAAGTTACTCCGCTTGTATTTTGTTTATCTTATATAGTAAATTTATTGTTCCCCTTCTCTCGTGGATGTAGGCTTATTGCCGAACCATGTAAGTTTTGTGTGTTTTGATTTTAGTCCCTATACTTTGACTATTTCTCCACTTTAAGTCACCATCTAAAATTACTATCAAAATATCCCCTTGAACTTAAAAAATTGGTATCAGAGCTGAGTTTCAGTCAAGAGTTGGTGAATAGTGTCATTGCATTAAGCGTTGACATTATAGTCGTGACAGTACCAATGTTATGAGGGAAACTACAAGATTTGATATTAAGAAATTTGATTGTAACACAAATTTTTATGGAAGATTAAGACGCATGTCATTTTAATTCAGAATGGGCTTGAGAAAGCTTTGTTGGGGAAGAATAATATGCTAGAGTCAATGACTGAAGAAAAGAAGGACGAGATCATTAACAAGGCAGTTTCCATAATTCAGCTCTGTTTGTCTAATGAGTTTCTACAGGAGGTCATCAATGAAAATACAACAGCTAGCTTGTGGGAAAATTTGGAGTGCTTGTACATGTCCAAAACCCTAACTGATAAGTTATACCATATGACGCGATTCTACACTTTTTAGATGCAAAAAGGTACTCCTATTAAAACCTACCTTAAAAAATATATGTCGATTTTAGTAAGTTTAGAAAATGTTGGTGCTAAGATTGATGATGAAAATGCTGCTCTAAAATTATTGTGCTCACTACCATTGTCTCATAAAAATTTTAGAGACACAATGCTTTATATGGAAAAGACAATGTGTCTTTGGCGGACGTTAAAACAACTTTAGTCTATAAAATTATAATTAATAAAAGGATTGTCGGTAATAAGGATGATAATATAGCAGAAGGCCTTATTGTTAAAGGAAGGCCTAAAAATAAAAGTTCAGACAGTAGCATGTCTAGGTCAAAATCTAGACACAAGATTTTGATATGTAACTATTGTCGTAAAAAAGGGCACATTAAGGTTGATTTTTATAAATTGAAAAATAAATAAACAAGTAAAGAAATAAGGGAAAAATATGTCAACGCCAATGCTGTTAAAAATGAGTCCACGTTTAATATTCTTCTAGTCACTAACAGTGAAAGGTGCAGATTCAATGATGAATGGATTATGGATTCATGGTGCTCTTATCACATATGTCCCAATAAGGACCGGTTCTCCACATATAAATTTGTTACAGGTGGAGTAATTCTGATGGGAAACAATTTAGCTTGCAATGTTATTGGGAATGGCATAATTCGAATTAAGATGCACGATGGCGTAGTATGGACATTGATAGACGTTCGTCATATTCCTGATCAAAAGAAGAATCTCATCTCTTTAAGCACCTTTGATGCTGATGGTTGTAAATACACAGTTGAAAGTGGAGTCATAAAAATTAGCAAAGGTGCTTTGTTGGTTGAGAAGGCTCAAAAGGATGGAAGTCTTTATATCCTACAAGAAGCCACAGTTAGAGGAGCTGCCACTGCCATTTCTACACCAATGTCTAAAAACGACATCACCAAACTGTGGCATACAAGGCTAGGCCATATGAGTGAGAGAGGCTTGACCCTGTTGAGTAATAAGGGTATTTTGTGTGGGAAAAATAATGCAGCGAGAGAGGCTTGACCTTGTTGAGTAATAAGGGTATTTTGTGTGGGCAAAATAATGCAGTGAGAAAGGCTTGACCCTGTTGAGTAATAAGGGTCTTTTGTGCGGGCAAAATATTAGTTCTGACTTTTAGGGACCATCCCAAGTTCCGTCTAAAGATGGTGCCAGATACATGCTTACTTTTTTTGACGACTTCTCGAGGCAAATTTTGAGTTTACTTTCTCAAACATAAGGATCAGGTGTTCTCCACATTCAAGAAATAGAAAACCATGATAGAGAAGCAAACTGGAAGGCAGATAAAGAGGCTCATAATAGATAATGGTTTGGAGTTTTGCATTAATAAGTTCAATAAGTTTTACAGAAATGAAGGCATTGTAAGGAATCATACAATTCGAATGACACCCCAGTAGAATGGAGTTGTTGAACGGATGAACAAAACTCCCATTGAGAGAGCTCGATGTATGCTTTCAAATTTGGATTGCCAAATAGTTTTTGGGTAGAAGCTGTTTCTACAGCTTGCTATTTAGTGAACGAATGGCATTCCGTCAGTTCCAATTGGATACAAGATTTCAGAGGAATTTTTGTTTGCCAAACCTACAAATTATTCAAATTTGAGAATCTTTGGTTGCCTAGCATATATGCAAGTCAATGGTGGCACGTTAGGGCCAAGTGCAAAAAAGTACATTTTTCTAGGATATCCATCAAAGGTAAAAGGATATAAACTTTTCTAGGATATCCATCAAGGGTGAAAGGATATAAACTTTGGTGTCCTAAATCATCCAAATTTATAATCAGTAGAAATGTTACATTTGATGAAGGTTTCATGCTTTACACGAAAAAAGAAGTCTTAGTACCTTGTAATTCTGACAAGCAAAGGGAGGCTAGTCAAAGACAGGAGATAGATGTTGAAGACTATCCAACTTAGTAAGACTCTACCTCACAATCAGATTCATGATCGTCTAATTCTTAGCAGGATTCTATTCCTCAAAGGGATTTAGAGCTTAGCTCAATTGAATAGGAGCAACATACTCTATTGCCAAAGATAGAGAAAGGAGGGAGATAAGGAAACCAGTAAGATATAAAAACTAAGCAGACTTGGTGGCTTATGCTTTATCAGCATTTGAGGAGATCAACAATGCTGGAGAGCCATCCATATATTTAGAAGCCATTTAAAAATGGTTGGTAGTTATGCAAGAAGAAATGGAGTCCTTGCATAAAAATGGCACCTGAGAGCTCGTTAGACCACAAAAGGGAAAGAAGATTATTGGTCATAAATGGATCTTTAAGAAAAAGGAAGGCACCCCGGGCATTGAAGAAGCAAGATACAAAGCTCTGTTAGTTGCAAAGGGGTACAATCAAGTACAAGGTGTAGATTTCAATGATGTTTTCTCACCTGTTGTAAAACACTGTTCCATTCGCATGTTGCTTGCTTTGGTGGCTAAGTATGACTTGGAATTGGAGCAATTAGATGTCAAAACTGCTTTTCTACATGGTGACCTTAAAGAGCAGATCTGCATTCAACAACTTGAAGGCTTTAAAGTTGAAAACAAGGTGGACCATGTTTGTTTGCGAAGAAATCTCTTATGCCACATTTGTTAAGTTCGAGGGCCTATTTTGACAGTAATTTTAGATGGCGACTCAAAGTGGAGAAATAGACAAAGTATAGGGACTAAAATAAAAACACGCAAAATTTACATGGTTTCGCAATAAGACTACATCCAGCGGAGAAGCGGAGTAATAAATTCACTATATGAGATAAACAAAATATAAGTGGAGTAACTCTTAAACCCAAAACCCAATTACACCTAATCTCACAAATGCTCTCTTAAACAGAGGCTTGATTTTACCTTTATATTTACTAGAGCAATTAACTATACCGCTCAATAAGAAATCACGACACTCTTTAAACAAAAAACTCTCTCAAATTTTGCTTCCTCTGAGACCATGCAAATGATGGCTTTATATAGGCAAATGGTGGTCTCTAAATTTTGTTAGGAAGTGGTCACATTAGATAGCCAATTTCCATTCAATTTTCATGTACCAAACTAGGCCATGTAATGGTGATCTTTATCACTTGAAAAGCTTGAATGAGGTAGTGCCACATAGACTAGAGAAAAGAAATGGCCAGTAAATTATCAAGCAAAGCAAATTCAAGACAATATAACAAATCTCCACTTTGGCTTGAATTTTCTACTCGTTGCAGAAAATTAATGAACTTTACTCCACCTTCTCCAAATAAGCACGTAAGGGTAACTCAACGACGAGAAAAACCAATCATGTCCAAGCAATGCTTGAACTTGATAGGAGGAAGAAACGTTGTAAACATATCAACTACGTTGTCTGCAGTACCAATCTTTTTTACTATAATATTTCCTTGTATGATAATATCACGAATAAAATGGTACCTGATGTCAATGTGCTTTGTTTTTCCATAAAATATCTAATCTTTGGTCAAATGTACTGCACTTTCACTATTAAAGAAGACAACGGTCACCTGATGATCTGAATTTAGCTAATTGTATAAGTCCCTTAACCAAATAGCCTCCTTGATAGCCTTAGCCATTGCCATATACTTAGCTTCTGTTGTAGACAGTGCAACTATAGATTGTAATGTATATTTCTAATTGATAGTGCTATTTCCAAAAGTAAACACATAGCCTGCCAAAGATAAATAGCCAAAGTGTAGGGAATAAAATAAAAATGTACAAAATTTACATGGTTCGGTAATAAACCTATGTCCATGGGAGAAGGGGAGCAATAAATTCACTATATGAGATAAACAAAATACAAGTGGAGTAACTTTCAAACCCAAAACTTAACCCAATCTCACAAATGCTTCCTTGAGAAGTCTCAATGAAGGTAAGCATATATCTGGCACCACCTTTAGATGGAACTTGTGATGGTCCCTAAAGGTCTGAGTGGATGTAATCCAAAGTATTTTTGGTTGTGTGGGTGACTTTGCTGAAACTGACTCATTTTTTCTTTCAAAAAACACAATACTCGCAAAAATCAAGCTTGCCAGTATTTTGCCAGCACAAAAGACACTTATTACTTAATAGGGTCAAGCATTTCTGACTTATGTTGCCTAGCCTTATATGCCACAATTTAGTGATGTTGGTTTTAGACATTGGTGTAGAAATTGTAGTAGTAACTCCTGTAATTGTGGCTCCACAAAGTACCTTTGCTAATTTTCATGACTCCACCTTCAGCTGTGTATTTAAGCTCACCAGCATTAAGGGTGCCCAAAGAGGTAAGATTCTTCTACAAATCAGGAATATGACAAACGCTTGTCAATGTCCGTACCACGCTATCTTGCATTTTGATTCAGATTGTGCCCTTCCCAGTAATATTGTAGGCTGCATTGTTGCCCATCAGAACGACTCTACCTGCAACAGATTCATACGTGGAGAACCAGTCCCTATTGGGATGCATGTGATAAGAGCACCATGAATCCATAATCCATTCATCCTTGAATCTGCACCTTTCTTGATTTGATTTTTTATTTTTCAATTTATAACAATCAGCCTTAATATGCCCCTTTTTATGACAATAGTTACAAATCAAATTCTTGTGTGTAGATTTTGATCTAGCACCAACATTTCTAAACTTACTAAAATCGATGTATATTCTTCAAGGTAGGTTTTAATAGGTATACCTTCCTGCATCTAAAAAGTGTAGAACCACGTCATATGGTATGACTTGTCGGTCGGGATTTTGGACATGTATAAGGACTCCAAATTCGCCCACAAGCCAACTGTTGTATTTTCATTAATGACCTCCTGAAGAACAGTTGTATTTTCATTAATGACCTCCTGAAGAACTTCATTAGACAAACAAAGCTGAATTGTGGAAACTATCTTGTTAATGATCTCGTCCCTTTTTTATTCAGTCACTGACTCTAGCATATTATTCTTCCTTAACAAAGCTTTCTTAAGCCCATTTTAAATTAAGATGGCACGCATCTTAATCTTTCACAAGAGATTTGCGTTACGACAAATTTCTCAATATCAAATCTTGTAGTTGCCATCGTAACATTGGTATTGTCATAGTTACAATGTCGACACTTAATGCAATGATACTATTCACCGACTCTTGAGTGAAACTCATCTCTGATACCAATTTGTTCGGTTCAAAGGGCTATTTTGACGTTAATTTTGGAAGGTGACTCAAATTGGAGAAATAGCCAAAGTATAGGGACTAAAATTAAAACACACAAAATTTACATAGTTCGGCAATAAGCCTACATCCATGGGAGAAGGGGAGCAATAAATTCACTAGATGAGATAAACAAAATACAAGTTGAGTAATTCTTAAACCCAAAACCTAATTACACCCGATCTCATAAATGCTCTCCTAAAAAGAGGTTTGATTTTACCTATATATTTATAGAGCAATTAACCATACCACTCAATAAGAAATCACTACACTCTCTAAACAGAAAACTCTCTCAATTTTGAAGGGATCCTTCCTAAATGCTTAAACAATTTGAAGTCTCTCATATTTTGAAGATCTTTCTCAAAGTTCTAGCTACCAATCTGTCATCCCACGAGTACATAGACCCGTCATAGTATCTTTGAGAGTTCATTCTCAATTAGTTTATTTGCCAATCACTCCAAGCTTCAAGTATTCAACTAATAAGTGACAACAACAATTTCAGTTTCAAAAGTGATTATTTGGGTTGGCTCCCCATTTTCAGTTGAAGGTCCTTGTTCTATCAAACTGATACTTATATAGTCAACTTGCTAGTTGATTCATGTTACTTTGGTGATCATCATCTGTTTTTCAGTCTTCATTTGCTGAGGTACTTCTGGTCGATATTTCCTATACGTCATTGGTGATGCAAGCAAGTGGAATTGGAAAAGGAGAATGAGAATCGAAACAAGGGGTACTTCAAACTAGCATAAGCCCAGAGCTTATAGTTTTCATTCCTATTACCGTGATAGATTGATGTTTTGTGAGCTCTTACTTTTGCTCCTCATCACACAGCAATCCATCAATAACCTATTAATTAAAGCCATTACTGATTGTTTGTTTTGTTAAATTGTCATAGGAGAAAGGTAAGCTATCTCGGACCGGGTAGGAATATTACAGGGATACACATTTAGAGAGACCCTATAGACATAATTTGACCTAAGACCATACTTCACAAGGGAGCTCTATCTTCAGAGTCTGACATTGTGGTGCTCCTCGGACGCTTAGAGCGTACTTTTTCCTCATTGAAAAGGAAGGTTGTTCTATTACAGCAGGGAAATAATGTCTGCATACGAGTTATCCCTAATACATTTTTGTCTTGTTCAAGTTATGGGCTCGTAGTTGTCGTTGTCGTTCCAAGGAATTGCTTGAAGAGTTACACAAGTCGTACGTAAATAAGAACAGGATACATGAAGTTTCGTAAATGGAAAGGTTTTCCTAATGCATCGGGTAGGTATCAACAGGCTAGAGACATACGTACTCATCTTGATACCATGTTGTTCTGGAAGGTATAATACGTAAAAGTAGCCAATGAGATGGACATCAATTTTATTTATTGAACTTGAACAAATAGTATCTCCGCTAACATGGAGTGTCACGTTCTACCTAAAGCTAAACTAACTTAAAATTCAAGTTAAAAGGTTGGGTTGGGAACTTTAAGAAAAAACAAAATGTATCAAATTGCGAGATCAGCCAAGTCAAAAGTGCGTTCAACAGCCTTGCACCAAGACTTCACCTTCTTGTTCCTAAGTTGCTCATCCAACTTGGGATGGAAAATGGTATCTGTCTTAGCCTTTTTCCCAGAAGCAAATATTTCTTCTTTCTTCCAAACTCCAATGGCGAGACCAGCAGCATAGGCTGCCCCAAGAGCTGTTGTCTCTATATCGGCTGGTCTCACTACGGGGCTTCCCAACAAGTCCGCCTGCAAAGACGTTATCATATGTTATGCTTTAAAAAATCTAAGATTTGAGCAAAAATATGCGTCCTATGGGATGCATTCGGGTCTAGAGCTCAGCCACATAAGATAGAAGGTCACTATTCCTAGAATGTGATAACAAAAAAGATAATGGATGAAGCTAAAACCTGTATCTGCATCAAAAGATTGTTGACTGTAGCACCACCATCCACTCTAAGTAAAAACTCCCCTTTCTCACTCTTGGCCTGACCTTTTTGCCGAGAATCTTTATGCATCGAATCCAGAACATCCTTCACTTGGAAACACATGCTCTCAAGCACAGCTCGAGCAAGGTGTGCTTTACTTGTGGACCGCGTGATCCCAACACAAACCCCACGGGCATCATCGCGCCACCAGGGAGCAAACAATCCACTAAAAGCAGGTACGAAGTAAACTCCTTCTGTTGAGTCAACCTCTGATGCCAGTTTCTCAATCTCACTTGCACTGCTAATTATCCCAAGCTTGTCTCTGAGCCACTGAACGGCAGCTCCAGCAATAGCAATTGAACCCTCAAGAGCATAGTTAGTTGGAGCTTTAGCACCAAGCTTGTATGCTAAAGTTGTTAGAAGGCCATGCTTTGACGGAACTACCTCTTCGCCTGTGTTGAGCAGGATAAAAGCACCAGTTCCATATGTGCTTTTGGCCTCCCCTTTTCTACAAGCTTGCCCAAGCATTGCTGCATGTTGATCACCTAGACATCCAGAAATAGGTATATCAGTAATTGGCCATCCTTTCCCAATCTTTCCAATGATCTCAGAGTTGCTAACAATTTTTGGCAAAATCTGTGCTGGAATCCCCAGGGTTTTTAATGTAGATTTATCCCATTCAAGAGTCTGCAGATTCATGAGCATGGTTCGTGAAGCATTGGAAACATCAGTAACATGCAATCCACCATTCACTCCGCCAGTTAAGTTCCATATTAACCAGGTGTCTATAGTTCCAAAGATTGCGTCCCCTTTCTCTATACCCATTTTGACAGCATCCACATTTTCCATTAACCAGAGAATCTTCACTGCACTGAAATAGGTGCTTATAGGCAGACCACATGTCTCTACGAAGTGAGTTCTTCCTCCTGGTAATTCTTTCTCCAGTTTCCTTAAATCAGTAATACAAATATCAATTAGACAAACACTTGCTCACTCGCTAACAATCAAATATCAAGAAGAAACTTCAAATTCAAATGCAATTAGTGACAAAATATTAAAAAACAAAAAACTTATTTTGTTACTCCTCAGAAAGAAGTACTCAGCCCAAACAATAATCAAAAGCACCTTCCCTAGGTGGGGATCAAACCGGAGCAACCCGTATCATAAGGAGAATGTATAACAGTCATGATATTCATTAGGATGTAGGCTGAAAATTACACAAGAACAAACAAGTAACTGTGGACAAGCTATCTAAGAATAACTATATGGCAGAAACCTCAATTTTGTTGTGTGTGAGAGCGAAGAAAGACACATTTCCCAGATCGTAGATAACAGAAACAAATCATGGTGAAAGAAAAATAAAACTGATGTAAAATTAAATGGGAGTATTTGGGTAGTGGTACCTGCAAATGCCACTGGTGCGAACATCCATCCAAACAATGGCGTTGTAGAGAGGAAGACCAGTGGATTTGCTCCAAATGAGAGTCGTCTCTCTCTGATTAGTCAAACCAATAGCCTTCAGCGCATCATCCACATTATGTCCATCAGCAGTGGCCTTGTTAATTGCCTTTGTCATGCACATCCTAACGCTCTCCAGTATCTCCATTGCATCATGCTCTACCCACCTACCACCCAGAAAACGTAAGGCAAATTTTCCCAAATAATCCGCAAGGAGGTTTGCTTATCCAGAAATAAATAAAAGACATAATTATGCGACCACAACCATTCACGTATACACACATAAATCAAATGAGAATAGAGGCTTTATCAAGGATCATTTCGTATCTGAACGAATAGAAGATTTGATTCCTACTTATCATAATCTCACAGTACAGAAGACTTAACATAAATTTTCTCATACAACGACAAGAAACATAAAAGTCAACCGCAACCACCTCGCTTGCACTTCAACAAAAAGTGAGAGAAAATTATCTACCTTTTCATCACGGCATACTGAATTCTCACAAGAACTAAACAATCAGGCAAGAAAAAATTGAAACTTTAAATCAAGCCCGCAAAAGTTATATGAGCAAACTCCCAAATAACATCATCAATATTTCGTGCACAGATGAAATACTACTCAGTGAAAACAGAGAAAGAGCTTACCCATTATCAGGGTAGAGCTGAGTGAACTCGACCTGGTGAGACCCAATAACCCGAGTATTACGGTCATAAATGAAGAACCTAGTACTAGTTGTCCCTTGATCTATCGATCCAATAAACACTGCCTCCTCTTTTGCCATCTTCCTTTTGTATTCAACGACTTCTGAAGCTGGGATTAGCAAGAGTTCATAAGAGTAGACCAGAGCAACAGAGGCTGTGAGAGAGAAAGAGAAGGCCTACTACAACTTGTACGCGAATCTTTCTTGGGATTGTGAACTGGGTTTATTCAATATTTACCATCCCAAGTCCAAAAATTCTCTCTTTGATAGTGCTGTTAAATTGCCAATTATCCTTAACTTTTGCGTTGGGATAATATATTAAAAAGAAAAAGAATTAAGCAGTTCTTATGGCATCATATATATATATATATAATTATCATAATCACAAAACCGACTAAATCCTATAATAAATCGGGGTCTTTAGTCTTTACTCTTTAATGACTTAGAATTAAATATATAAAATTAATAACGTATGGATCGGTGTTTAGTTATTTTTATGAAAATTTATTGGGGAAAAGTACAAAACAAGTGTTTTTCAGTTATGACGTAGCCGCTCCGAAGTTCTTGGGATGCCACGTGGACAGAGTTTGCACGGCGTGCTCGTGCATCTGTCACGAGAGACAAAAACCATCAGCACTTACCAACTCGTTTGTCAACTATATTCTCGCATCTCTCACGTTGTCTAGGTTCCTTTGTTTTTTTTTTATAAAAATCTTTGAGAATAAATGGTGTCATTTCGTCAAATTGATGACATAATAATGGAAAACTGGACCTTCTGACTGCTTATTAAATAATTTTTAAGTTCCGGCCGCGGAGAAAAGAAGGCTTTTATTCGAGTGGTGATCCCCTGGGCTCACATAAGTTGATGGCCAAGATCTCATTGGACAGAGTTGGTACACCCCAACTTAGACAGGAGATTTAGGGTGCTTTTATTCTACGTTAACGGTCTTTTTTTTTCTTTCCCTTTTTTTACTATTTTTAGTGATACGTAACAAAGAGGTGCTTAGCTTGGAGAATTTAAGGGTGATTAGGAGAGTTTAACATTTTGACGAGAGAAACAAATGAAAAGGTTATATATATATATATATATATATATATATATATATAGTTTAGGACACTCTAATTATAGTTTTTTATTTTTATCTTTAAATTCAATAAAAAATATGATTATGTGAATTTTTAGTATTTTAATTTCTTCCACTTTTCTAATTATATTATAGTTACGAGCTTCATATTACATTTTTATATTATCCTTAAATTGTTACTAGTCATTATTCTATAAAGACATGATATTAATAGAACGTAAAAAGGTTAGCACAAGTTGTGCTTTTCCTTATAAAAAAAGTAGTCAATATTATAGGCTAAAGTATAGAGATACTTAAACAAATGTGTAGGTACTTGTTAGAGGTTCACTGAACTGACCCGATATGAGAAATCCATTTGAAACATTACTTATATATCTATGGAAATCATCATTGTGATGATTGTATACGTGATCATTTCACTTGAGGTCTCCAAAATTATCTTGTACAAGAATTGCTATGTTTTGATACTACTTATGGCCTATTTAATCATAGGTTGTTCAGTCAGTAGTCATTGAATATGTCATGAATTATATAGAGGTAGTTTTGTGATCAAAATAGGATTCATTACCTTAAAGTAATTAAGGAGAACATTCCATTATTCTCAATTATTATTGATTTCAAAAATACTTGGTCAAGGTGGAATGACGCTTTGTAAATAGTTTACAAGTTTCATTAATTGAATCAATTGCTAATAGAAAAGAACTAATATGATTGGACTCGAAAAGAATAGATATTAATTTCATGCTCTGTCTAATCGAAATATTGTACAATGAAATGATTGAGTTATATAAAAAAACATGCATGGAAAGGTTAGTCAAAACTACTTTGACATTTATAAATATTTGGACGGTCATGATATATTGTTAGATGTTAATCTTGAAATATGATTATAAATTGTTTAATTTGAGAATTAAAGATAAATTAAAAGGAGTTTTAATTTATCTAATTCTAATTATGAATTATAATTGTAATTTATAATTTATA
>JAOTAW010000001.1:13040441-13053296 GCA_025629945.1 Erythroxylum savannarum | reverse complement strand
TAACCTAAGAAGACACATTTTGCAGATTTGGGATCTAATTTGGTGACTTAAGGATGAACATCATATATAAAACATGAACTCCCAAATATATGATGTTTAATGGGGAACAGGGGTTTAGTAGGAAAGAGAATGAGATAAGGAATCTCACTATAATGGACAGATTATGGTATATGATTAATCAAAAAATAGGTTGTAGAGATCACAATGGCCAAAAAATATTTAGGTTCATGTGTATGGAATATAAGTGCTCTAGTTGTTTCAAGAAAATGTTTGTTTTTTCTTTCAACTGCACCACTTTGAGATGGTGAATCTACACAGAAAGTTTGGTGAATGATGCCATTTTTAAGCATGTAATTCTGAAAGGGATTAGTAAGGTAGTCTTTGGCATTATCACTTTGCAAAGAACATAGAAACATTAAATTGTGCTTTGATTTCAACACAAAAAGTGGTAAAATGGGAAAATAGCTGAGAACGAATTTTCATGAAATAAAGCCAAGTTATCCTAGGAAAATCATCAATAAAGGTAATAAAATACCAAAACTCAGTTTTAGATACAATGGGATATAGACCTTAAACATCTAAATGAATTAACTCGAGAAAAAAGCTGACTCTTTAACTAACTCAAGAAATAGTATGCAAAAGATGATGTTTGGAAAATTGACATGACTTACAATCTAAAGACAACACATTTTTAAATTTTGGATATAATTTCTTTAACACAAACAGGGATGGATGACCAAACCAACAATGTGCTTCAAAAAGGAGTTAAGATCACAGAGCGAGCAATGGGTATGGGCGCCAATTTATGGATATCTAGAGCTTAAAGACGTCCTCATACATATCCGCTACCAATAATCTTCTTCGTTATAACATCCTATAAAAGACAATAATCTGAGAAAATGAGACATATAATTTAGAGCTCGAGTAATATTGCTAACAAATATTAAGTTGAAAGAAAATCCTAGTAGGCCTAACACATATGATAGGGAAAGTAAGAAATAAGGTAAGCATAAGTAAGAGCAGATAAGGTAGAATCATCTCTTAAATTGAAATTGGGAGGAGAGTTTTGGGTTGTAAAGGTCGTAAGAAGATTAGGAGTACTTTTCATATGATTATTAGCACCAGAATTAATAACCCACTAGGTGTTAGATGAAGAAAGAAAACACTTATTAGGATTACTTGTTTTAACCATGGCAAGGATAGAGTTAAATAAGATCTACGTGGCTTCTTGATATTGACAAAATTAGCAAATTTGTTCACAAAGACAAAGACTATTTGCTCTTAAGACATGCTAAGCTTGTTAGAAGTAACTATAACACGAGCTGAGTGAGATTTTTTTAAATTTATTTTGCAGTTCTACACATATGCGTTTGATATGACCTGACTCATGACAGTAGTTACATTGAACACCTCTTATATCATGATTCCTCTTTTCCCAACCCCCTGTATTGTTTCCTTTATTCTTACTTTGAATAAAGGAACATTCATTATTTTGACTGATAAGTGCACTTAAAGCCTGAACAAGCGGAGCAACAATGGTAGTATTGTTTGTACACAAGCTCTGGAGAATACCTCATATAAGGAGGAAATTTCTACACTAAAGAGGATTTGTAACTTTGTTGCATCAAACTGAGAATTGGGACCTGCGAGAAAACTCATAATTGCCATTTTTCTCCTGTTCAGTTTGTTGCACCTTAATATCAAAACTAAAAGGTAACAAAACATTGATTTCTTCATAAACCTTTTTGAAATTCATAAAATAGAATTAAAGAGACTAATCATTTTGTTCAGCCCTACAAAATTTCTTACATACCTTATAGATATGAGAAATAATCTCGTTTCCCAAATACAAAAATTATAGTTACTCCATTATTTCCTTAATATACTCTCAGTGATTAACCATACTAACCACTTCAGTATTTATTGAATTCCAATTTGCAAGAATAATCTAGCATCATCTTTAAGCCATTCTCTTCTTGTATTATTAAAAGGTGGATCATCTGTAAGATGGTCATATTTGGAAATACTGCGAAAATAAATCCTAATTATTTTGCTCCAATCTAGATAATTAGGAACTATTAACTTATGCTTAGTGATTTTAGACGTCACTAAAATACATTCGTCACCATAACTGATTTGTGTTCATGAGCCATTGAAAATAAAGTAAATATACCCATACAACTATGTCAAAACCATTTGGCAGGTCAATTTGAAGAGTTTAGTATACCATACATAGCTTGCCCATTCACTAAAAAAATAATGTATTAATCAGGTGGATTTAATAGATCTTTAAAGTGGCTGGAGCAAATGTGGCATGAGTTGGAGTGGCTGCGGCAGCGAGTTACAGGGCAATGGACAGATTAAGGTAAGGTAAGGTACGTGGCAATTACAGCGTTGCGTGGCAACAAGGACACCGGTGAGATGTTGACTAGATGATGAGACAATGAGAGAGAGGCAACCGCATAGGGAGGGTGAGGAAGGAGGGGTGGGGGTGGGACTCCAGTTAAGAAACTTCCTCCTTTTTCAATTTAGTCTTAAAATTTTACCAAATTTATAAATTTTGTCAGTATTCTAAGTACCAACCGGTATAAGTCAGTATAATGAGTCCGTACAGTATTAATATTAAGGATGTCATTTTTTTGGCAATACAGTAGATACCGGTAAGTACGATATGAAACTTGTATCTCTCACTGGAAACCTTTCTCTTTGCCTAGGCAAGGACCCACCATCTCTGTTTTATTACTACTTTTCTTTTTTTACAATGATCTTCTTGTGTTACTTCTGCTGACAGTGAAGGCTCATTTCTTCATACAATGCATGCTTGAATGTTTACATTTATTCTGTCGATAATCAGGTCTAAAGGTTAATTTTGATAAGTCTAAGGTGTGATTTTCTCCCAATATCGCCAGGCAATTCAAAATACTCTCAAATTGAAAGTTAAAGTTACAGAGGATTTTGGACACAATTTAGGAGCGTTATAGAATTCACTCTATAGTCTAAGCTTATAAGGAGCTCCTTACCAATTTCAAATAATGATTAGGTTGAAGAGCTAGGCAACTATCTTTGGCAGGTAAGGATGTTCAGGTAAATTCAAATTTTATAAACTTCTAAAAGAGATTTGTGACAATTTTGATATGGAAGTGCAGTAATTTTTATAGGACAGAACGAACACAACCAAAATAAATGCTCTTGGTCTTGTAGTTCACCTCATCAGACTAAACATATTGGCAGGAGTTGGCATTAAAAGTGCTCATGTCAACAATCAAGTTTTCCTTACGAAATTAGCATGGAACTTACTTACAGATAATGAATGCCTTTGGAATAGTCATCTGTAGCAAATATATTATAAAGAACAGCTTGCTGACATGTTCTCCACACACAGAATCTTCACTGCTTTAGAAGAGTAAAGGACAAGCTAATGAGAAATGTCAAATGGCGTATAGGCAATGGCTAGACTCTGGACATTTTTGTTCGATGACTGGCTTTCTAATGGTCGATTAATACATCCTATAACACATCTAGTTCCAACGCAGCAAACAAATTGTATCGCTATCTAGAATGCTGAAAATGAGGATAATAACTGGCGGAGGTGCTTCCTCTTCGAAAATTATCTAAATAACAAAAGCAGGATACCCCTTACTGGATTGGCGCCATTAATGAGATTTATTCCATAAAATCCAGTAGTGCAGTTGCTATGCCAAGAGGGATAATTTTGGAGGCGGCTCTAAAAATATTGAGGATTTGAGTTTGGAATATGATATGGTCAATACCTTGTGTTCATAGTACAAAAGTTTTCATTTGCAAATTAGCTCACCAAGAATTACCTACCTGCAAGTTACTCAACAAATGGGTTATTACTCAGAGCTCAAATTGTTCAAAGATGCCCACACGCAACTGAATATACTATTCACGTCCTTAAGAGATACTCTCTCTCACCATAAAATGGAAGGCTTTCATTCCCAACACCTATAGAGCAATCTTCTCACAAAATCTAAATTTCTGGATGAAGAATAATGTTTTACTGATTTCATGTGTGCAGATGGAGTTCCGTGGAGCATGAAGTTTCTAGAAACTATAAAGAACATATGACTTTGGAGAAAATTGTATTCACGAAAATGAGTTTGCTGGTCCTTAAATGGCATTACCTCCATTAATAAGCATTGCTTAAAAGTCTTGGAAATGCTGAGAAGAATAAGAAGAGCCCCAGAAATTTGAACAATAGTTGGAAAACTCCGATCGACGGTTGCGTGAAATTGAATATAGTAACCCGCATCTCCAACTCAAAGGACATGGTGATATGGGGTATCTTCCGAGACACTCGATGCAACTTCGGTCGGGGAATGGGATGCTGCTTAATTCAGACTCAATTGTGGCCATACCGATTAAAGGGATACTTGAGTGACTACGCTTTGCTTGGAAGCATGGATACCCCTCTGTTGAAGTGGCAATGAATGTCACCCCGGCAGTAGAGCTAATTTCGGGTAGAAGGCAATCTCAAAAGCATTTCTTACATAAGTTGATCAACTCACGCAATTTCATGTCTGCAGTATTCAAAGTATCCCAGAAGGCCTTGCTAAAGTTGACTTTCAATTTTCGTTTCAAAATCGTCTGTGGTCCTTACCCCCTGAAGATTATATTCCTTTTCTTCTGCAAGATATGATCAGGAACGACCATTCCTGAACATTCTTTGTATTAATTGTGTTTTGAATATGTATACATACCCCTTTCCAAATAAATTAAACACCATAACTAATACTTACTCTATAAATAACACTTGCTGGATGTTTCCCCACCGTCATCACCTCTCCACTATGAATTTACACCGTCTCCACAATTTTCTTTTTTAATCAACCTGATGAGTCCATCACACCAATACAATTTCTAAAGATATATTCCCCAAACATGCAAGATCAACAGAGCTTAAAACACGATTTGCACAGTTTTCCGAGTAATTAAAGGAATCACCTCTTGTGAGTTGAAAGACTCCAACTTCGGGATTCATCTTGTAGGTTAACTCACTAATTTTTGCATTATCTTTTACTGAAGAGTTAAGCTTTAGATGTGGACCTCTACTTCGCTGGCTTTTTTGCTTTCATTCATTTAGACTTGAAACTGTTTTCAGATTCTTTTTCAAATGCTACTGGTGGCTTCAACTTACTAGCAAATTCTTCGTCCAATTCCTCCATGTACTGAAAAGCCAGAGCCCTCATGCTTTTTGCAAGCCTAGTTGAACAATATGTTTCCTTAGCCTAGGATTCAATTATAGTTTACTTACTATTACCTGGCTTTGATGCTTTCTCTTTGACCCTGTCTCCAAGTTATCACCACCCATGGTCAAAGCACTAGCTGCTCACATTTGAACTTTCTCGGATTGGAGGGTAATCTCTAGTAGAAATTACTATGACAAAGGGCCGTTAGTATCCATGTTCCCAAAAATTCTGTAACTAAACTCAAATGGATGATGTTCCTCAATTAACACTGTTTAAGGGGTTTGAAAAATTATAGCTCTATTTAATTGAAGTACAGCTAATTCAGACTCCTACAACAGTCTTTTTCAAGTATAAAGGCATCCATCATATGAGATTAACATTCAAAATCTCATGAGTTTACATGATACCAGCTAATCATAAGTTGGATTGTTCATGTAGAGCATCTTACTAACCTATTATCCAATATCATCACGATAACATAAAGTTAACCTAACATATGCCCTACCTGATGTTTTCAAGAATCCCTGCTATCCACAGCCCCATGCTCAGAAAATTGATCTGCTCCTCTTAGGTGTGCTCACTTGAGAAAATATTTCTTGCCCAAAAGGCTTTAAAACAATATGTAACCTGCAAGTTGTGAAGAATACAGTATGGTTTATGACAAACCAGACAACAATAGCGTTCTTCATCCAAAGAAACTACTGAACTGATTGCAACCTAACACCTCCACTTTCATCTTTTTTTTTTTTCTCTTTCAATTCCTTTAATGTTCATATTCTATTTTTGAATTGTATCAGTTCCAATTTATTTAGCAAAATTTCGGGTGGTTGTATAAGTTTAAGCCAGTTCCTTCTGTTTCATTGATTAAAAGTTTCTTCTCCAAATGCAACTGCATTATATTGACCAAAATAATTTGAATATTATAATGAAAACGTTGATACTTTGACAACAATAGAAAGTTTTCTAACTTCATTCCTGTGTTAAGCACTTAGCTCGAACAGTTCATAAGAATTCTAAAATTCATGTAATTCAACAAAATCATGATCATTATATCCTCATTAAGTGCAATTTCTTACTAATCATCACTAGTTTCGATCATCAACAATTAAAATTTTGGTTAAATTGTAGATAGAATATTGAAACTAAACCTATTTCAAGCCAAAACGAATATAGCATTAATTTTATAAGAAGCATTATTGTCATCAATTATTTGCTTGTACTTTTTTGGCAAATATCAACCTATGTTGCTATTCATAAAGCACTCTAAGAAAGAAGTAGGACTTACCAGTAAATAGCACAGATCTTCTTGCTAGACTCTCTTTAGCTTATTTTTTGTCTTTTCGAACAATTTGGACCAGCATCAGTCAAATCTTCTTGCACAAATTTAATTGGAAAACTGATCTCTTCAGATGATGGTAGTTGCATCCCAGATTCACTTTGACGGGAAAGAATTCCTGAAGTGGCTTGTGGTTCTGCACTCATCAGTTTCTGTACTATAAATGCTTCAACCTCCATAGGTGAAGTGTCCCTTTGGGTAGATTCTGCACCCTTCACTTTGTCAAATGCAGCAAACAGTTTAACTTTAGATCTGATGATTTCAGACAGAGCTTCCCCAGACTTGGAATCTTCTACAACAAAGACACAACAATAAACACGTAGAAGAAACATACAAGATTTTAAAAGATGAACACTCAACTGATAAGATAGACTGGAAACTAAAAGAAAAAAGAATCATGCAAACAACTATAAATCGAAAGAGTTCCTCTTGGTTTATTACGTAGAGTGCATACCCAAAAGTGAGAGGATCACAGCACGTGCTGCTAACTGTTCAGCCTCTTTCTTGCTTATACCAATTTTCCCACTGTAAGTTAAACCATCAAAAACCACAGAACATACAAACGAAGGAAGCAATCCTGGTGTCTTAACGGTGTTGTAAATTGGCATTTGCAAATTCATCTTGACTGCAAATTCATAAAGGATAGACTTGCAAAACACTGTATGCTGCAATCACATTGCAAAGTCATTACAAGGGGAAGCAAGCCACCTAAACCAAACATTCCAATGACTCTAAGAACCATTAAAAGCACCAGTAATCATACACTTAATCACAAGAAAAAACTTATTACCTTTTATTATCATTCCAAAGAATATTAATACAAGAACATCAATTCATATTTTCACCCTCAATTCCAAATTCCAACACCTTAAAATTATAGACTTAAGAAAAAAAATTACTAACCTCTTGATTAATACGAGGACAACCTTTTTCTTTAATCTTTTTCATTGTACACTCGAAAGCAAACTTGGCAACTGCATGTTCAGCTGTTTTTCGACGAGAAAATGTATTTGGAGAAGTGAATTTCTCTCCATCCACAATCACACTTGCCCTAAACTTTGGCCCACTGTAAGATACACTTTCATCAACAGTGCAGTACACTGGCAGTGGTAGAGATGATTTTTGCGTATACTCTTGCAACTTGCTTTTGTACATGGATAGTTCGGGGATCTCTGAGAAAAGATAAAAGTACCGATTTTTAATTCAAATTTCAGTTTAGGTAATAAGAACAACTCCATTTTAGTACTTACGGTTAGAGGAAGAAGTGATCTCAGGTTGAGGCGTAGCTGGAGTGGCAGCAGTTAGCTCCGACTGGGAAGAGGCCGAAGTGAGATGAATTTCAGCTGGAGGTTCGCCGGGATCTGCAATGGCCGATGAACAAGGATGAGGTTGCGAAGAAGATAAAATTATCAAGTTCTGAAATTTAAAATTCAGTTCAGGGTTTAAAACAATACTTACGGTTAGAAGAGTGAGTAACCGCAGTCTGGGGCGGAGGCAGAGTCGCAGCAGGTAGCTTCGACTGGGAAGAGCACAGAGTAAGATGAGTTTCAGCCGGTAAATCGGCGGAAACTGACATCGGCGATGAAGAAGGTTGAGGCTGAGAAGAAGCCATAAGTGTAGTGGTTTATCAGAAACTTGGGAGGCCTATTTAACTTCTTCAAAGTTTTTCGAGGTGGCGTATCAGATTCCAGTTTTAAACGTTGCGTTGGATTACAATGACAACGGAAGAGCCCCTATTTCCTGCGATAATCTTTTGGTTAATATTATCCATAAATCAAAGTCATTCATTTATAAAGATTCTATATTCATTTACACGCGACCTACGCAAGACCTTGTAAATTTTCAAGAGGTCTTTTGATTATTATAAAAAAAGATAATATGTATGATGTGTTCCTACCTGTGAAATTGAGTTAATCTCGAGGGAAGGAACCTGTAATACGTGTTTGTCGCCATTCCCTATAAGGAACTTATGGAGTCATTTATGTTTTAATGTTTTAACTGATTTAGTTAGTTTAATAAAAAAAAAAATTAACCAACTAATTTTTTTAATTTTTAACTTTTTTATTTGATTAGTTTAATAGTTGTTAAAATTTAATCAATTTATTAATTAATGAATCTATTTTAGTAAACTAATTAATTTACTTAAATTAACATAAATCTATTAATTTTTATTTAACAATATTCTTTTTTAATTAAATTTTTATACGGATAATTTTTTTCAATTAATTTTCAAATTATTTAACTTTATTCAATTTTTAACTGATTTTATAATAATTTAATACTGATTGAACCTTTTAAACTTTTAATCTCTTATCTTACAAGTTTAACTTCTAATCCAATTTTTAAAATAAAATAAGTTTACAAAATGACCATCAGTATAATTTTTTAGACCTAAGGTCATTCAATGTTTTTATTGAATTAAACAGTGAATGAGTTTAGCTTGAACATTTTTACTTGTCCTATTTTCCTTAGTCATTTTATTTAACTTTATATTTTTGCTTTTAATTACTTATATATTTTATTTGTTTATCAATCTTCTTCTTTATTAATTTATTAATTTATTATTTTAGTTTTATTTTGTTTTTATTCTTTACTTCTTTTATCTATATTTTGTTATGTTATTTTTTATTTTTATCTTACTATTTTATTATTATTATCCTTTATTTTTATTTTTATTTTATTATATTTTACTATTGTTGTAAATTTTATTCTTATTGTAGTTTATTGTTATTTTTATTCAATTATTTGTTTATTTATAATAATTATTATTATTTTGTTGCTTTAAAATATTTTTTAAAACTTTTCTCTTTTTATTATTTCTGTGACTTTATCGAAAATAATCTCTCTATTAGTCAGAAGTAAGACTGCCTACTTTTGGACCTCTCCAAACTCTGCATTTTAGTGGAATATCTACCAAGGTGTTATTATTGTTGTTATTATTTTTTAAATAATATTAAAGTACGTAAAAGAAATGATCAGTTTTTAGCAACAAAAGTTATTAAAGTAAATCAAACCGAAAATTTGAAAATCTAACTAAAAAATTAGACTATTCAAGATTTTTATCGTTGAACCAACCTAATCAATTGAATTTTTTAATCAGTGCATAAAAGTAAATTTTTTAATCAGTGCATAAAAGTAACATCTCTCTTGTTCATTATTATTAGTTGAATTTTCTTAATTAACTAGTAACAACCAATTCTGTAAGGTATAGCTTCGACCAAGCAAAAATTAGAATAGTACTAGCAGGCAATCATTATGTAAATGTGCAGTGGGAATTTGAAAACTTATAATCCCTAGGTGTTTTTGTGAATTAAAGGACATCTATATATAGGTTTTATTATAAATGGTTAAGATGTGTAAGTGAATATTGTTAAAGTTAGAATTTGGAGGGAAATTTTGGAAATGTATCATGCATTTTGTAAGAGGAAAGAGGAAAAAACATAACAAGTGAATATTTAAATTGGATTAATAAAAGTAGAAAGGAAAAATTGACAATCCAAACAGATAAAATAAAATTTGTTATAATATTTTAGTAAAGAATATAGTAACTGCAAAATTTGATATAAATTAAAGTAAATCAATACAAATTTAAAGAAAATTCTGACCAAAGTAGAAAACAACCAATAGGTGTGTGAATTAAAAAGAAATTACTAACTGAGCAAATATAACTAAAATAAGAGATCAACAATACAAGACAAAATATAGGAGAAACACAATTCAATAATAGTTATCAGTAAATAGCACAAAAGATAGGGAAACAGTAGCAAAAGGAGTTTGAAAATGCATTAGGATTACAGGTATCCGAGATATAATAAACTTTGGGGATTATCTTATCAGTCGGTAATCCTTAGGTTGTGAAATGAAATATCATCAATGCCTGAAATTTGATCAATGAAGTATTCAGTGATGATTGTGAAAGCAGTAGGCTTGATGTAACACATAAGAAGTCTGCCATGTAGATTTCATGAGAGAACTAGAGATCTGTTTGCTAAACCCTTTAAGAACAAAGGTTATATCCCTTTGACTACATTTCTTAAGACCTACAAGATCAGTGACTACGTCGACAATAAGGTTAATAACGCCATTCACAAGGGCATGCCTCACAAGTTCTACCATGGCCACACTGGTCGTGTCTGGAACATCACCAAGTGAATTGTTGGTGTCGAGATCAATAAACATGTACTTGTTTCAGAGTTGGTGAAAAATGGTGTTGATGTAAATAGAATTTTGGGTTTTCTATTATGAGTAAAATTAAAAAATCAAATCAAATCAAATTAATTGACTATATTGCCCTCGCCAAAACCATTGTACGTTTTTGTCGAATGAAAAAATCCAATATTGAACTCTTTTAAGATGGCAAAAAAGCTAAAGGTGTATTTTTGGATTCGGTATATAGTCTCTCAATCAATCTTTTCCCAATTTCAGTCATAGCGACCATTCAAACTGAAGAAACCTTGGGAGTGAACATGCAGTCTGGATTATTCCAAATTTTTAGCTATAAGCACACTCTGCAACAAATACCTCTTCATCACCGGTTTTTGATTTATTGCAAAGTCTACAAATCAAGTTTGGGATACTTTTACAAATAAGAGTAAATGGTGCTAAGTGGCTTGAAACTTTAGGAAAAAAAATTAATTTTAGAAACCAAAGGAAAAAAGAGAGAATCCATAGACAGCAGAATCATTGAACTCATGGTTTTAGCATTCAATGGCATGCATGCTACTAACCACTTGGCATGAAAGAACATATAGTACAGGATAATAATGAAATACTAAGTTGGTGGATAATTCTATTGGTAGACAAGGGACAACGAATAGGAATAGCATACTTTTGTTCTATGCAGATCATAAGATGGATCCCAAACGAGATACCAACCCCAAGCACTAAAAGCACTAGGTGTCCAATTCTGTTGCTTTCATGACTTTATCCACGATCACTTTTACCTGCTTAAACAGGGAATTTGTGGGTGGAAACTTATTAAGTGCATTTTCTAGGATTCCTACTAGATTTTTTGGCTGAAATGGAGCATGAGGTCCCCCATACCACCAAATTCCAATATAACAGGGGCATGTTTTCATGATTTGAATAACCTTTGAAATTTAAGTAAGTCTCTATTGTATAAGATTTCTTGCGCTTTGAACATATTGAAATATCATGTCAAACTAAAAAAAGTTAATTCTGCTCCATATTCAGTTTTCTATTTCCAACTTCATGATAATCAATCAAGGCATCATTGGACAAGTCAAAACAAATCTCAAGAGAATAAACTTTCAATATTCTAATTTCCTTCATTGCTTTTAAATATAGAGACAGCTATACAAGGTAACAGAATGAACTAAAAGAAACAATTTCATTCATTTACTTTCTTAGCTAAAAAATGGATCCTAAACTCATATATGGTACTAGAGTTCTTTTTCTAATTTGTATGTTCCTAAATACACTTATACTCAACCAAAATTCTAGCTAGTGAGAACTCCTTTAAAACTGGAACATTTCCACTTGGCCGTTAAATGGTTCGAAGTGATTTTCCTACAAAAAGAGAGATGTGAGCTTGAAACAAGAAATAAAGCATACACACATTGCTAGGAAAATTAAAAATACAATTGAGTGGTAATGGTGAAAAAAGGTTACCAAGATGGTATTGCCTTTTACATTGTGCAGCATTTTAAGACAAGACAAACACAAAGGCTAATATTTTCTCTATAAAAAGTTGTACCAACACTTTCATGTAAACAACCTTTTCAAGAATATGGCTACATATGGACCAGTTATTACTATGTAAAATTGTTGTAGTAGATGGTAACCATAATGTCCACGAATATGTCCACTAACTTAGCTACCTTGAAGTATGGAGTCGATTAGACATTAGAATACTTTGTAAGTTAAGGAACAATGTAGACATTTAGCAAAATACTTGAGTTTCCTGCAAAAGAATTAAGGATTGTTTGAGAGATATTTACTTTGAAGCAATCCAACTATAGCAGTCTGAGGCCTCAAAATATTGTCCATAGGTAAGTGACTTGAAAAGTTAGCTGAAGGTAGGCATCCACCTGATTTGTCTATGCCCACATTGGAAATTTGTGCAAGAACTTAATCAGGTTTACTCATTGGAGAATGTCTCTGTTTCATTAGTAATAGGGAAACAAGTCAGTAGCCTCACTATGTTTGAAGAGCAAAAATGTAAAAATGAACAACTTTAATAACCATAAATTTATCAAACAATTTTATTTCAAATTGGACAAACCATATTACTTCACCACCAATAAACATTAAACCTAAGTTTGCTCAAAATGAAAGACCATTTTATTG
>JAOTAW010000001.1:12996859-13007916 GCA_025629945.1 Erythroxylum savannarum | reverse complement strand
TTAATTGTTTGTATATATTTTTATATAAATAAAAATATAAATAAATTATTTTTAAATATAAATCACATAAAATAAAAAAATATATATTAAATAATTGATACTAATATTTTAATATAATTAATAATAAAATAATAAACCTTCTACAACAACCATTTTAATATAAGGGGTATAAAAGTCATTTATTATACATTACATTCTATTTCATCCATCTTCTAAACAATATTTCACTACATTACATTATAAACATTTTCATCTCTCTCAAACAACTTTTTACTATATTACATTTCATTCTATTATAAATCGTTCCGTTCTTTTCCATTCCATTACATTTCATTTCATTAATTAACATTCAACCAAACGGGGCCTAAACGATGGAAGTGTGTTACGTTTCATCCCCTTACATCCCTAATGCCTCAACCAAACAAGACCTAAAATAAATAGACTAAAAAAGAAACTACTTAGACTAAATGACTATGAGAGAAGTACGACTTAATCAAAATATTAAGGCTATATATAAAATGAATGACTCGAAGAAAAAAGTTTAAAGGACTTAAAGGAACGATAAAGATCTTTCTACATCAGATCCTTTATCTGTATCCTAGTACTTCAAAGTTTTCTATTGCAAGTCATGCGCTCAGTAAATTCCAGAAAAATTATATCATTCTTGATCACTTTGTCCTAGTTCTTCCTAGGCCTCTATTTTTTCCTCTTACAATCTCTAGGTACTATTTTCTTGCGTCTTCTCATTGGAGCATCAGGGTGTCTCTTTTCAACATGTCTAAACTACCTAAGTCTCGTCTCTCTTAATTTATCATAATAATAGTCACTTTTAATTTGTCTCTTACCAATACATTTTTAACTTTATCACTTATAATAAAGATAATATACTTATCATTTAAATTCCTCGGTAAGATAAAACTACATTAGATATGAATATGATTTTTTTATGAACTTTTGGTTCTTATTATATGAAAAACTAACATGAAAGTAATTCCCATTCCTTTGTCCATCTTTCTCATTTTATCTTTCATTCTTTAAATTCCCGTAAAGGAATCAAAATCATAACGCAAACTAACTTATTATACAATTAGCTGAATCTGGTTAATGGAATTATATCAAACTTTTAACAAGCTGTTTGCATGATTTCAAATCTTTTTCCAAAAGTGGAGAACTTATGATGGAAGTTTTACAATGCAAAAGAAAAAAAGGTGGTTGGAATCACCAGAAAAATAGAGGTTCCCAGACAAGGAATACAATACCTATCACCATTATATGTTGAAGATACATAAAAGGACACATCATGTGCTGTGCATTCACTTGCTTATTTATAGAAGATCATAACGTTAAACAGCGAACACAAGGAATTGTTCTTCAAAAGTGATAGTATCAGGTGAAACACCAGGACCTATTATTATTGCACATCCAATGAACGAGTACAAAAAGAGTCCGCAACACCGTCAATTTTTATCAATATCAGATATTTAGGCTATTGTTTTTATAATAACTAATATCATGGTA
The DNA here is from genome assembly GCA_025629945.1 of Erythroxylum savannarum. Lineage (NCBI taxonomy): Eukaryota > Viridiplantae > Streptophyta > Magnoliopsida > Malpighiales > Erythroxylaceae > Erythroxylum > Erythroxylum savannarum. The sequence goes on along the minus strand of JAOTAW010000001.1, from coordinate 13,006,398 downwards.
GGAATCAAAATATTGAATTTATGTCTAAATTGTTGAGCGATACAGTAGATATGATAATAGAATTGTGAAAGAGTTTTATATGTACAGTGAGAGGAAATTGAGATCAGTGGACGTGTAGAAGGGGTTCTTCCTACACTAATGGACGTGTAGAAGAGATCAGTGGCACAATTCGTGCAAGTGAGGTCATGAAAGCACATCCTAAACACGTCTTGAAGAAACCCTTCTCGCCTTCAGATGCCACCCAAACATTTTTTTTAAACACACACTGTACATGCATTAAAAGGGTGGGGCATTTCATCAAACAATATACATGCATTATTTCATATTCCCATTGTGAAGCATACAAAATTCACAAATTAGCTAAATCAGTATCACCAAACCACAATCATATCCAAACAATCAACTATTAATAATAAACTAAATTTGAGAAGAGAGATTACCTTATCGTCTCTGTTGCGTCTTTAATCCACAACAGAAAAAAGAAGAAAACAACGGCAGATGCCACAAGAAACGTCATGAAGGCATGGGTTTTATTCCCGTGAAAGAGAGACGCAAATATAGGAATTACTCCAACAATGAGAAAAGGCAAATAGATGCATCAAAAGCATGGCTGAAAATTTATGATGAAAGAGACGAAGGGAAAAAGCATAACAAAGACTTGGAAAAGAGAAAAAGGCAGGCACAAATTCTCAGGAGGAAATAAGTGTGAAAGACCCGAAGGGGAAAGCCTAACAAAGACTTGGAAAAAAGAATAAGCAAGGGACTGTGTGGAAACGAAGACGCCCATCGGAGGAAATAGGAATGACCGAATGAGGGTATAAAATTATGCCTTTATATTCACTAAACCAGTGACTAACCGGTTCAACTAATACCGATTTAACCGGTCAATTGACCGGTTCTTACCGGTTCGAACTGGTTCAATTGAGAACTGATTTTTAAGGGTCACCCGGACCGGATAGCCTACCGGTCACCGGTCGAACCGGCCGGTCCGATCCGAGTTTCAAAACCATGCATTAGAAATAACCTTACAACTTCCCTAGGATCAAAGTCACAGTACAAACTATAGTAACCCCAAGGCTGTAATTCTGTTCTCCCAACGTTACTCCTGCGTATATAAGAATATGGCTTCACACAGAGTTCTATATCTAAATCTCGCCCTTCATATGGCTCTTACCATTTTCCAAACCAATTCTACCGTAGGAGATACAAAAGAAAATACACAATCTGGTTTTCTTATATTTGCTATTACAACAATTTCCTGGTACAGACGAGTATTTACTTGTATATTGCTGTTACTCAAACGCTCCGTTGTTCACTCAACGGTCTCACATTTCCCACGATGCAATGGCCCAAAACTTGAGATGAGGTTTTTTGTTAGTTATCACAGTAAACAGGCTTTGAACCCTTTTTCTATTTCCTGTTGATCCAAGTTCTTGCCTATAAACACTATCTTGTTGATTCTGGGTTCATCAGGACCCCACAATCGATCAGGTGATCCTTCAAATATGTCATGAACACCCTACAAAATAACAAACCAGAGTTGAATACTAAATAATTTAGAACATGAAAAGCCATCCTTGAGAGTTCGCCAGAGTCTTAAATCAAAAATTTTCAGAAGCTTTTATGCAATTATCCCTGATTGATGGAAGCATATCATATCAAACATTATCACGTCATAAACTTGATCAAATATTGGCAAATAACTCTGCATCTTACCTGAAACACAAATCTCTCATCTATGCCTCGAACAGATAGAAGACCTTTCATCCTATATATGTCCTCACTGCGTTCCAACAATAACGTACCCAGCCACATGTTAGCCTGAAAGTGGGATTTGCGCACATAAGTCCAGTGGCACCAGTAATGTCAAGGATTTCTGTGGCAACTCTAAAAATGCTAAAAATTATCACATTCCTTAGATAAAGCCAATATGTGTACCTACACAAAGAGATGGATCATAGGAATTAGTAAACTGCAAGCAAACCCACCTTCTCTAAGTCCAAGTTTCCTTCACAAACTATGCTGACGGAAGAAACACCAGGATCATGAGTGTGATCATGTGAATGGTGATCCTCATGATGTTCTGCAAAACAAAAGCCACAAGATTACTTTGTAGGAATACCACAAAAAATGGTGTAAAAACATCATTTATACCCAATAGGCACACAAGCATGTTCCACCAGGCAAACTGCAAGAACATAGACATCCGCATAGTAAACCACCAACATTTTGTCTACATTTCTATGCATTTTAAGCATGGTCATCTCTCCTGCTACAGAAAAAAATGCAACTTTGAAGAAGTCCAGTAATGGAGACTTTATGTTAGGACTAAATAAGAACATTAATGGAGACTTCTGTCATAAAAGCAACTTGACAATGAGAAGAGGGAGACATAAAGATGTCACACAACCCACCCTGGGCCTATTTACAAGTAAGAACCTTCGCTACAATCTTCATAGGTTCCATTAGAGGAAAATCTTTAGCTCATGTAATCAAATCTTTTCCTACATTTCAAGGACCTCAATGACCGACTGATATACCCAAATTATCAAAAGCAAGCCTGGCACAACAAATAGTCATTGTGATTGAAGAAACATTAAGATTACCATGGTTGTGGTCATGATCATGATGATGGTGATGATGGCCATGATTATGATCATCGCCAACACAATCTTCGTTTCTGGCATCTCCACTTACAGCACTATCAACCCTGGGAAAGAATCAGTTCAATTTAGCCTTCAAACTTAACTATTACATTTTATTGTCAGATCATTACAACATCTGGCATCTGATCTAACCAAAGATATTAAGCTGAAGATAATCCATAGAACTAAATTAAATTCAAAATAAAAGTTCCCAAAAACTATGTCTGTTGACAAAGCTTTATGAAACATAGCAAAAAAAGCCTCATATAACTACCAATTACCATAATGTGTTGTATACATGTTTAAGTATTCCTCAAACTGCAATCTTAAAATCTAGCTTAAGTATCGATTCCAACTCCAGTGTAAAAATGACTCTTGTCATAAATCTAATTCCATATGCCTTCTACTTGGAAGTCCATATCCTCCAAAATTCTAACCCCATCCCCTAAAGGCAGAAAATAAAAGAAAGAAGGGCCATAGATAGAATGAAAAAACACATCATTCAAGAGGAAATGTAAAGCAGCAAACAATCATGTAACCAATAAGGATGATAATGGTCTAACCAGAGAGGAAATTGGAGCACAAAGCAGATAAGATCACTTCTCGATAAAGAGTTAGAGACATCCTACATTTAACATTGAGGTACGAAATGCAATATCAACAAAAGACAGAACATGAATAACCTTTCCAAATCAAAGCCTCCAATGCCAAGTACATAGTCCAAGTCAACTTTTCCATAATGTGTCCGCTTCAAATGAGCCATGCAATTGATGTTCTGCATCAGAGATACATACCAACTTAAAAACAAGTACTCAAACAAGGGTAAATAAATAGAAGGGCTTCAATAAGATTAGTATATCAACCCTTATCCGCTGTACCAATGAAGCAATGTCTCGCTCACCAACAAGATCTGTCTTTAACAACATAGAAGATGTTGACAATCAGGAACAGATAAAAATTCAGCAAGCTAATAATCATCTTCACTCAGACATACAAAACATTAATTCGACAAGTTTATGAATTTAATGGTCAAGAGGCAAAATGGCCATAAATCTTATTGATTTCTCCCAAGGGTCAAAAATTTGATAAAGAAGAGTACCTTATTTACTATAAGCCTGTCAGCATAAGCAATTTGCTCTACTGCCTCATTTACCACTCCCTTTGGTTTAACCTCGTCTAGATGAAAAGCAGCATGCTTTGCATCAATCAATGTGACAACTCCATCCAACTTGACATCATTGAAAACCCTATCCTCAGAATAAAAAGTCTGAATGATTGGTGCTGGATTTGCCAGCCCTGCAAAAATTGGAAGTAGAATGTTTTAAAAACAACAATTACAAAACAATATATCTCATATGCATGAAACCCACTCCATATACAGTTTTGTATTCAACTAGCAACTAAGATAACTTACACTCTTCAGTTATGGAGGAAAAAATCTGAGATAAAGACTCTTTTGTCATTGACAAACACAACTTCAGCATATGCCTCAGACTATCTTCTTACCTGTAGTCTCTATTACAATATGATCAAATTTCCCTTTCTTTCTCTCAACCAATTCTGAGATCATCCTCACAAGATCACCCCTCACTGTACAGCATAGACAGCCATTGTTCAACATAACAATATCCTCGGCCCCTGTAGTTTTTGCAGCAACCAGAGAACCATCAATGTCCACTTCACCAAACTGCATATTAAACACAACAATGTGAATCATCTAACATGTTCTAATAGTGTCCCACAATACATGATATTTTCAACCAATTTTTCTACACAAACACTAAACTAATTCTTCTTTTCATCTAGCAAAAATCAAGCTATCATGTCAATGAGCCTTATGTATCGAATGGCATGTAACCCCCAAAGAGATGATCAACTATTCATGTATCGCAGAAAAAATTAGAAAGGAAATTGCTAAAAAAATAACAAACAGCATACCTCATTTTCAATCACTGCTATGCGTTTTCCATGATCTTCAGTCAAAATATGGTTCAGCAATGTTGTCTGTTTATCATAGCAAAGCATGCCAACACAAGTAAATGAAAAATATGACGTATGCACAGCAATCCCGCAAAAAGGCCAAATGCAAATGATAAGCACAACAATGGTAAGAACAGATGCACAGCCCCTTTGATTATGGAGTGGCATATTTCACAACAATAATTTGCATAAATCGCAACTTGTTCAAACATGGAAAAGTTGGTCAGCAGGAACTCTCGTAGTATGTGTCTTTAACTCTTGGGAGATCATTTCTATGGGCCAAGTGTCTAAACTTCGATGAAAATCCAAAAGAACAACAGAAAACCCGTAACAAATATCCATACTTATAAATGAAGATGACATCTTGCAAAAATATCACAAGGTAAGTCTATAGAAGGGTCTCCATTTCCAAACTAACCCTCTTTCCATCCAGCGTCAATATTCTAAATTAACAATCTGCCACAGACAAAATAGAGAAAATTATCGTACCTTTCCAGACCCCAAAAACCCAGTGATGATTGTGGCAGGAATGCGATCATCCTGAGAAATCTTAGTGATCAAGTCGGAATTTTCAGTCTGCTGGGAATGTGTGGCGGCAACAGAGAACTTCCGGAGGCCGCTGAAAGTGGAGCAGTTAAAGGAACGAATGGAAGGAAACGAGCGTGTAGACTTAACGGAGAGCGACTGTTGAGGTATTTGCGTCTTCAGTAGAAGAGGAAGGACAGTGGCTCGTACTCCGGAGAGCGGAGCATGGTGATGGTGATGGTGACGGCGGTGGGAAGTTAAAGAGATGAAGGTTGTTGATAAGTCCAGTGCCATCGGACGACTATGGCTAGAGAGGGAAAGTGAAAGAAATGAATACAGGGATAAAGAGATATTGAATAATAAATTTGAAACTTTCTTTTAATTTATTTTAAAATATTTACACTTACATTTGAATGAATAATGATGCCCTTGACGTCTTCTTTTTTAAATCTTTTTCACCTAATTTCTTTCCATCAAATAAGTAATTATATAACTATAAAAAAATGTTTAAAAGCATATGTGCCTTTGTCTGTTAGTCTAATAGAGTTGATTAATTATTAAAATATTTAATTGGTTTGGCAGGTTTAAGTTTAAGGTTGGTTTTTAGTTTTTTAAATTTATTTTAATAAAACAACAAATAAACAATAACACTCAATAAAAATATCGCTAAGACGCAAGGTCTGGGAAGGTCCAGTAGTACTTAACTTTAGAGAGACTATTTTTAGTTTAATTTATTTTAATAAATCTTGTTATTAAAAATCGATTAGTTTATTAATTAATTGATCGATTTTTTAAATTAATAAATTCCTATAAACTAAAAATAATTAATTACTTTTCATTTAATAATTTCTTTTTTAATTAAACTTCAAATTATTCGATAAATAAGAATAATCACTTTCAAGCATATTTTAAATTCTTCAATTTTATTTAATCTTTAACCAATTTTATGATAGTCTAATTATAGTTGAACCTTTTAAATATTAATCTCTTGTCTTATCAGTTTAACTTCCAGTCTTGTTTTTAAAACATTGGATAAAATAAGTAAAGCATTGTCATTCAATTCAAGGTTGGTTTAAATTCATATCATATTTATAGCCATGCTGAGGAAGAGCTTTAGAGGAACTGGCAAAACTTGTTTCTTTATGACCATAAGGTCACAAGTTCAAATTTCGGAAACAATGTCTTTGTTTAAAAATTATAAAGAGAAGGCTGTGTAAGTTTGGATTAGGTGATCAGGAATTGCAAAATTTTGAAGCATTAATGTAGTAGAAAAACAAAATTTTTACATTTTTGACCAAATTTTAATAATTAAATAAGTTGAAAATATAGACTATAAAAATAATTGAATCAACCTTATTTAAATTCCTATCGAAACTTTTTTTGAAGTGTTAATTATGAACTATCTAAACATTCAGTCTCTAACGATATCTACAAAGTAGAGAAAAAGAAATTTAACTTTTGAGAGGAAATAAGTAGGAATACTAGCTCCCTTACGCTTATCTCCCATAAATATATATATATAAACATTTAGGGTTTTTTTATTAAAAGTAAATATTCTAATTATAATTAACTTTAATTATAATTTAATTTGATTTTAATAAAATCAAATTTCTCATATTTGATCACTAAAGTTTTTCAAATTTCGCAATTAAATTAACGTCAAACTTTAATTATAATTTAATTTTAATAAAATCAAATGTCTCATATTTAATCCCTAAAATTTCTTAAACTTCACAATTAAGTCCAACTTGATTTAAATTGATTTTTCTCTTTTTAACTACTTTTTATTTGTGACCCGTTAGATTTTTAATACAATGTTAGCAATAATTATAATTATAATAATAATTCATAATTAGAATTAGATAAATTAAAACTCCTTTTAATTTATCTTTAATTCTCTAATTAAACAATTCATAGGCATAGATCAAGACTGATGTCTAGCAACATATCATGACCACCCAAATATTAAGAATGTTGAAATGATTTTAATTTAGCATGTCTATACAAGGTTATGATGTATAATTTAATCCTTTCGTCATCCAATGATCCAATTGGATATAAAGTATAAATATAACCTTTACTCTTTTTAAATCTAATCATATTCATTCATGCTAACTAGTAATTAATTTATAACTGATGTTTGAAAACACCTTTCAAATGTCAATTTATTATAGCTAGAAAATTCCTTAAATCACTACTAATCAAGAACAGTGGAACATTCTCTCTAATTACTTTAAAATAGTGAATCTTTTATTAACTTACCCAACTATCTTTATATGGTTCATATTGTGTCAAAATACTACAGATTAAGCTACCCTATATAGGATATGTCATAAATAGCATTACAACATAATAATTATCATATAAGATACTTTGATAATTTCAAGTTTAAGGATCAATTATACAATTATTATAATAAAGAAATCTACAAACACATAAGTAATATTATATTTGGGATCCTCATAATCAAGTTAGTTCAGTGAACTTATTCTAAAATAAACACTCACACAATTGTTTAAGTAGCTTCATACTTTAATTTATGAGATCAATTACATTCTTCATAAGAAGGAAATATAATTTATGCTAGTTTTACTATTTCATCAATATCTTCGTCTCGATGAAACTACAACTAGGAACAGTTTAGGAATAATATGTAAATGTAAATTTAATCTCATAATTATGATCTCATCATAATTTCAATTCCAAATTCAAGAAAATTTACCTTTAATATTAAAACATCAAATGTAAAGAAAGAATGCCTTTATTGATTAAAATAATAATGTCATATATAAAATTGCAACAAATCGGTTGATTGTAAGAACCTAAAATAACAATCTCTCACTTTCACTAAAGTCATTTGTCGATGTATCTAATACCATATTCATCCATTTGATCATGTCTCTTATAAGACAATGACTTAGTAAGAGGATTTACAAGATTCTCTTTAGTGAGAACTTGCTCTAATGCCATGTCTTTGCAATCCACTATCTTCCTGATCAAGTGAAAATTCTTGAGTATATATTTTGACCGTTGATGAGACCTTGGTTTCTTTGCCTGTGGAATGACACCATTATTGTCATAATACAATATTATTGGCTCAACAATGCTAGGAACCATTCCAAGTCTGGTGATGAACTTCTTGATCCAAACTGCTTCCTTTGTTGCCTCTAATATGGAAATGTACTTTGCCTCATTCGTAGAATCTACAATGATTGTTTGTTTGGAACTATTCCAACTTACCACACGATCATTCAAAGTGAAGATGTACCTTGACTGTGATCTACTACCATTTGGATCAGATTGAAAACTACTATCATTTGAATACTCTTGAACTCTTAGTTCAACTCCTCTATAAACTAAGAAAAAATCTTTAGTCCTTCTCAATTATTTTAAAATATTTTTCACAATCATCCAGTGGCTATCAGCAGGATTGGCTTAAAACCTGCTTATCATGCTCAAGGCATAAGAGACATTTGTTCTTGTACATAACATCGCATATATGATTTATCCAATTACTGAAGCATATGGAACACAATCCATTTTATTCTTCTCTTCTTCTGTCTTGGAACATATATTTTTTGGGAAAGAAACCTCATATGATATGGGTAAGAATCCCCTCTTAGAATTCTCTATGCGAAACCTCTTTAGCACTTTGTCTATATACGTGGATTGAGATAAGCCAATCAACCTCTATAGATCTTTATTCCCATAATATAGTTTGCTTCTCCCATATTCTTCATGGAAAAGTTCTTGTACAACCAAATCTTTACAGATTGAAGCATTTGTATGTCATTTTCTTTCAGTAATATGTCACCTATATATAGCACTAGTAAGACGAATGCACTCCTACTAACCTTCTTATAGACAAATGCTTCATCCATATTTTTGACAAACTCAAATTCTTTGATTGTCTTACCAAAATAGATATTCCACCTTTGTGATGCTTGCATATGTCCATAAATAGACTTTTACAACTTGCATATTTGAATAAAAAATCTCTTATATTCAAATCCCTCACGGTTTTGCTTTTCCAGCGTGTAGGCCGCTTTAGGACATTAGTCTTGTATGACTTCCCAGGAGGTCACCCATCCTAGTACTACTCTTGCCCAAGCATGTTTAACTTCGAAGTTCTGATGAGATCCAGTGCGTTAGGGCATAGAAAGCGCGTCTGTAAAGGGAAGGTATCCACACCCTTATAAAGAGTGCTTCATTCTCCTTCCCAACCGATATGGGATTTCTCTCCTTCCTTGTGGAGGCCCAGCGTCCTTGCTGGCCCGTCGGCCCGGGTACTGACTCTGATACCAATTGTAACAGCTCAAACCACCCGCTTGCAGATATTGTCCGCTTTGGGCCTTTTTAAGTTGCTCGTGGTCCACACCCCAGGGCCTT
>JAOTAW010000001.1:12980582-12992480 GCA_025629945.1 Erythroxylum savannarum | reverse complement strand
TATAAAATTTTTAAAAAATCAGGATTATTAAGCTTTGATGGTATTACTTGAGCTTTAAAGCATTCCTGCAACTTTACATGCAAGTTTCAAGACAAAACATCCAAGACAAACTTAAGAACAGAAACACTTCATTTATGATTTTCTGGAGACTCTGTATCGTGGGGATGGAAGTCTTTATCTTCTGAGCCCACCTCATTTAATGCTGAAACCAGAACAGAGAAACAATTTTCGACTGAAACTTCAAATGATTAATGCAACCTTAATAAAAAAACAAAGAATCAAGAAACACACAATGAGGTGATGATGATGCATACCTCTTGCAGTTAGTGGAGGTAGAGATAACGAAAGGGAGGTTAAGGTGACAGCCTTTAGGTGTATAGAAGCTACTTGATCGGGCTTGAACATAGCAGGGAATTCATTGGCAGTGTCCTTCAAGCACTGGCAGGTGTCTTTGTTGGAAAATAAACATAAGATTGTATTTAAGTTGGCAGGTGTCTTTGTTGGAAAATAAACATAAGATTGTATTTAAGTGCAGTGGGATGAATTTAAAAATTTTCACATAATTAACTTTAACAAAATTTAATTTTAAACATAAAACAAGAAATTAATAAAGTTATACTAATCTGTTTCAATTTCCTATTGTAATTTTCCTTTCGCCTTGAATCCGTTAATTCACGAGCCGTTCAATCGTCCGACCTCTAAGGATATCCATAGATCTATTCAGAAAAAGCTCAAATCTAATTTGAGAGGAAAAATGCAAGAAGTTTTAGCTCCAGGTTTTCTAATTTTTCCTTTTATATGAAAAATCATAATTTTTATGTCCTTGGATTTTATCAAAAATTACAACTAAAGTCAAACTTTAGTCATAATTACGAATTAATACTTATAAAATCAAATATCATATATTGATCCTTAAAGTTTCTAAAACTTCTCAATTAAGTCCAACTTAATTCAAATTTTACTTTCTCCTTTATAGACCTTTTATGTGTGACCCATTAGGTTCTTAATATGTTGGCAATGATTATAAATTATAATTCTAATTCATAATTAGAATCAGATAAATTAAAACTCCTTTTAATTTATCTTTAATTCCCTAATTAAACAATTTATAATCATAGATTATGATTGACGTCTAGCAACATGTCATGACCACCCAAATATTAGGAATCTCAAAGAGGTTTGACTTAACATGTCTATGCATGGTTATCTTGTATAAATTAATCCTTCCGTCAGCTAATGTTCCAATTGGAATTAAAGTATGGAATTCGTGTCTATTATGATTTGTAATTGATATTTGAAAACAACATTTCCAAATTTCAATTTACTCTGGCCAGAGATTTCCAAAATCATTACTAATCAAGAACAACAAAATATTCTTCCTAATTACTTTAGGACAACAAATTCTTTATTGATTTACTCACTTATCTCCACATAGTTCATATTATATCCAATAACTACCGAATTGAATTATTTTAAGAATAGAACATAAGTAGCATCAAAACATAGTAATTCCTGCATGAGAAAACTTTGGTAATCTCAAGTCTAAGGATCAATTATACAACCATCATAATGAGGTAATCCACAGACATACAAGGAATGTTCCATTTGGAATTCTCATAATTGGGTCAGTTTAGTGAACTTATTCTCTAATAAGCACCCACATGTTTGTTTAAGTATCTCTGTACTTTAATCTATGAGATCGATTACTTTCTTCATAAGAAACAAACAAATATGTGCTAGTCTAACCATTCAATCAATACCCCGTCTTGATAAAACTGTGATTAGGAACATTTTAAGAATAATACGAAAATGCAATTTGAATCTCATAATTATAATCTCATTATAATTTCTAATTGCATAACAATTATTCCAGGGATTTTATCTTTATGATTAATAATTAAACAATTAAAATACACAAAGATAAAGAATGCCTTTTATTGAATAAAACAAATTTTATACAATCAAATGTATAACCAAAATTGGCTGCAAGGGCATAAACCAACAGTATGGAGAGGTGTTTTAGGAGCCTAAACAATTACCTCCCAAAAGAACACAAGACTACAACATCCCTCTCAAACAAGGAGTGAAAACATAAGGCCATACTGGTACTTGGGGGAGTAGAAAGATGTGATTAAGCATGTGGTGCAAGAGCCACTGGAGTAAGGATTCATAAGAACTAGCATGATTCCTTATGCATCTCTAGTGTTCCTGGTGAATGTGTGTAGATTACAGAAAAATAAACAAGCACACCGTCAAAAACAAGTTCTCAATTCCGATGACTGAAGAATTATTAGATGAATAAAAGGGTCAAGCTAGTATTCAAAAATGGATCTCAAATCAGGGTATCACATATTTGGATAAAGGAAGAGTACATTCCAAACTGACATTCAAAACACATTATGGTCATTTTGAATTTCTGATAATGCCATTCGACCTAACAAATGCACCTTCGACATTCTAAAGTTTGATGAGCAAAATATTCTGGCCGTATCTACGAAAAATTTGTTAATGTTTTATGATGACCTCCTCATCTACAGTCGGGAATTCACGTAGCTGTTGGATCACTTGCAGAAGGTCTTACACATTCTAAAGCAACATCAACTCTTCTTCAACGAAAACAAATGCACATTTAGGGCTAGAAAATTTGAATATTTAGGGCACTTAATTTATGAAGATGGTGTGTCAACAGACATCAATAAAATCTATACCATGCAACATTGGCCCTTGCTGCAAACCCTAAAAGAACTCCGGGGTTTCTTAGGAATGATAGCATATTATAGACAATTCATTAAACGTTATGGAATAATTGCCAAACCAATTAATGAACTTCTAAAGAAAGATGTGGCTGGAAGTTAGTAATGATATAAGGAACAACAACAAGCATTTGACAAGTTAAAAGGATTATTGATTTCAACACCGGTGCTCGTACTACAAGATTTCTCACAACCCTTCACTATGGAAGCAGATGAGTGTGGGATAGATATAGGGGTTGTTATCCAACAAAAGAGACACCTCATTACGTTCCTCAATAAATCACTAGCTCCCAAATACCAGGGCCTTTCGACATACCAAAAGGAATTCTTATTCGTGATTAAAGTGGTAGAACATTGGCACCATTAGTTGAATGGAAGGTTTTTTTAGAGTGGTAACAGACCAAAAAAGTTTAAATTACCTGTTAGAACAAAGAATCTTGACACCCTTTTAACAAACCTGGCTGTCGAATCTAATAGGCTACAATTTTGAAGTTATTTATAGAAGCAGTAAGAAGAATGTAGTCGCAGATGCATTGTGGCATATATCTAGCTAGGAACTAATGGCATTAACAATGTCCCAAGTTCAAGCAACTTTGATGGATGAAATTAAAGAAGGGTAGAGGACAGATGCTATTATTAGAGACTTAATTGATAAGTTGAATAATTAAGAAATTCTAAAGAATTATAAATGGAGTAACGACCTACTGTGATGGACAGGAAAGCTGGTCATAAGTTATGATGAAGAGCTAAGAAGGAGAATAATAACCATTGCACACGACAGTCCCCAAGGAGGGCACTCCACATCACTTCAATAATAAAAAAGGTTTAAAATATATTCCATTAGAAGTAGTTAGCAAAAGATGTCAGGAAATACATGCCAATTGTGAGACTTGTCAAAGAAATAAGCATCATCACCTTGCCTATCTAGGTTTATTACAACCACTCCCGATACCCGAAGGGTGCTGACGAGAAATTAGTTTGGACTTTGTTGAAGGTCTACCCCATTCTAGAGGCTAATCCTGCATTTTTGTGGTCATTGACAGGTTAAGCAAGTATTCACATTTCATGGAGTTTGGACATCCATACATAGTCCAAGAGGTGGTTCAAATCTTCACTGATAATGTCTTTAAATTGCTAGGAAGGCTAGACTCCATAATCAGTGACCGTGATCCCATATTCCTAAGTTCGTTTTGATAGGAAACTTTCATATTACAAGGGGTTAATTTGAAATTTTCCACATCCTATCACCCCTTAGATAGATGGACAAATAGAGGCTATCAATAAGATCTTGGAAACCTATCTAAGACGCTTTTGTAGCAACACTCCTTAGAAGTGGGCGAGTTGGTTGTCGATGGCGAAATGGTGATATAACCACTAATCACGAGGCCATGGGTGCAACACCCTTCGAGATCCTCTATGGCTTACCTCTGCCAATATATGTACCTTACTTCACTGGAGATTCACGGAATCTTCTAATTGGCCAAAAATTACAGGATCAACAACCCTTCAAATTCTGAAGTTTCACCTTAACAGGGCACAACAAATGATGAAACAATATGCAAATAAAAAAAGGTCTGAAAGAGAGTTCAAGATGGCGAAATGGTTTACGTGAAAATTTAACCATATCGGCGGCATTCCATGCAAATAATGGATGAGAAATTAGCCCCTAACTACGGGCCCTTTTAAATTGCAGGGAAAATAAACAAAGTAGCATATACTTTAGAACTTCCTAAAGATTCTGCAATTCATCCCACTTTTTACATTTTCCAATTAAAGGAGTTTATCTCAGATAAGACGTCATGCTCAGCACAACTTCCATCTTCTTTAACTCGTACAAAATAGGTACTTGAAGCCACATGGGGGAGAAGAATTGTTTGATGCCATAATAGAGCCATAACTCAAGTGTTGGTGTAGAGCCAAGAAGAATCCAAGGAAAGAGCAACTTGGGAGGTCCTGTTCGAGTTATAGAAGAGATACCCAGGGTTAGCTTAGTTGACAAGGTGAATTTTAAAAGGGGAGGGGATGTTAAGTATAATTACCAATAAACAAAACAAACAAAGTATGCAACGTCAGAAGATAAATGAAGTCGTGAAGAAGACATCACTATAATAAAAGGAAAAGGAGGCAAGGATGCGTTGTATTTGTAAAGGCGTTAACAAACTATATCTAAGATTACAACATGTGTCTTGTCTGCAAAAGGGACACAGTACTATTTTATATCCATTGTAATGTCTACGTACGATATGAAAATTTTTAATGCAAGTTATTCCATCTTTCTCTACACTTGTCTTCTTCTTTTATAAACCCTTCCTTTCATTTTATCTGAAATATCTTTACAAAATACTTTGGATACGTTAAAAAATAAATCTTTACATATAGAAGCATATACAAAAATGTAAACTTTCAAACACACCCCAAACTCCTCCACCTAAAAAAGAGAAAGAAAGAAAATGAAAAACCTAGCTAGTCATTATAAAGAAAACAAACAAACAGATTATGATGATGATTGAGAAAATGTGTCGTGTGCCAAGAAAACTAGAGAAGTGTTGTAGTAGCCTAATTAAAGTAATGTTATGAACATCGTACCGGTACCAGTCAATACCAGGTACCATTTTAGGTCATTTTTAAATTTATAAAATATTCTTTGAATTTTTTTAAAAATTGCAAAATAGTCCATTAGTATATTGTACCTTATACTTTATAATTTTACATCAACCATGTCTCCAAAAATCATAATAGTAAAAATTTTAAATAAAATATTTATTTATTTTTATTAATAATAATTTTCAGATATTTCACATATAAATAATAAACACAATAAATATAAAAAAGACAATCATCATATAAATATAAAATTAAGAATAATACAAAGTATTTAAAATATTATAATTTCATAATATAATAAATAATAATTATATCAAAACATCAAATAAAAAGAACAATAAATATCTTTAACTCTCTAACTATTACAATTTACAATAAGAGTTCGTGATGAGGAAACAACCAAGTAGAAGTCAAACCTGAAACAAAAATATTTACAATTACATTACTTGTATATAATTTAACATATATATCAAATATAAGTAAAATTAAAATAAGAAGAGAAACAAAAACTTGGAACTTCATTCAATTGTCTACGAGAGGACACTGACCTCGATTATCATTTAGTACAAAATCTTTATCATTGAGAGAAGCCTTATCATCATCATCATTCAAATTCAATACAATAAATAATATGTCAATGCTTTCCCGTCTAAGATTATCTTCCAAGTCACTCATATCTACCAAATCTGATTCCTCAAAAACCCAATCCACCTAAAGATCGATATTATCAACACAATTTTGATGTATTGAACTACTTATTCTATTAAGAGTCCTAGTAAACAATAAAATATAATCATTAAAAATTATAAGAAATTGTATCTAAATTAATAATGATAATAACATATCTTTCTTGAAGCTTTAAATTGTAACGAAAAAAGACTAAGTCATTCAATCTCTTATGCTATATTTTATTCCTTTTCTTAGAATGCATGAATTCAAATATGCTTCAGTTCCTTTCATAGCCTGTTGCACTCACATATTGACTTAAAACCTTTGCAATTTTAGAACACCACTTCCAAATTGATCCCACTAAGAAACTGTAAGTCTTAAGACAACAAAAGTAGCATTATAAACAAAATAAATTGATAATTAATTTTCAACAAGTAAGAAAAATGAAAAAGCTAATACTTGGAGAAAGTTTTGCTCTTTGTTGAATAACAATTGGCATCCTAAAATTTCCATAAAACAGCTTATAAAGCTCCATTTATGAGCTCAGGATGTCTTGCATCATCTCATGGGCAACAACTGTTGTAATAGTTAATAGCATTCCTCTATTAACTTCAGTTCTTTTTGTAAAACCTAGTCTGAAATACATACTAGGATTCAAAAAAGCCTCAGTTGCAAACAACAGAGTAAAGTTGCCTTTTTCATCTGTCATTGATGAATGCAAGATAAGGTGTGTACAAAGAAGGCTTATTTTTTAGATTGACCTTAATTGCTTTCTTCACCCTCTCCATGGCATAAAAAACCCATTGTTGCCTTTTCATCACTATTAGCCAAACAAAATACCCTCACCAAAGGCTCATAAACTGAAATTACAAATTGGACCAAAATTTAGTATCTTTAAATATAATTCTAGAAACCTCCAATCCAATATTAGACCTAGCATAGTGAGATGCAACTACCTTATCACTTTTTAATATTTGACTCAACTCTTTCTTCATCATAACAAAACATTAAAGTGATAAAAAAATTGTTGCAAATCTTGTCACAATAGGATGACACAAATTTCTACCATTAGTAAAATCCTTTCTCATTAAATTCAACACTCATACATGATTATAGATGAAGTTGATCACCTTTTTGGCTTTCTGCACAGTCTCATCAATAATAGGAAAGTACCTAGCATCTCCTATATTTTCCAGCATTAAGTCAATGCAATGTGCAACATAAGGAGTCCAAAAAAAAGAATTATACTTATTTTGTAACCTTCTTCTCATCGCTTTAAAAGCAAATTATTGTCAGTAATAAACTGAAAAATATTTTTAGCCCTACTTCATTCATAACTTCAACGAATATCTCAGATAAAGTATCAATATTCCTAACAAGGCCAGGTGCATCAATAGACTTCAAAAATATTGAGCCATATATAGAATAAACCAATAATAATAATAATAGGCTCGTGTCTCCAATTTGTCCAATCATAACACATGATTAAACAATTATAAGTAGCCCAATCCATTATTCTTTCTTCCAAATAACTTTTAATTTCAGGAACTAACTCAAAATTTTACCTCTGTAGTCATCAATAGAAGGAGTTTTATATCCCAGATCATAAGAGGCTATAACATCCACCATAGGCTAATGATAGTAAGATTGGGAAGCATTGAATGTGCAACTATATCATACCATTGTCTAGCCATTGCCATATCTACGTTGTAAGCTGCATCTCTTGATTGCATGACATGACGAATTGATAGCTGGCTTTAGGAGTTATTCGTGGTGAAAAAAATTAATCATCTGCCTTTTTTTCCTAACATCAGATCCAAATTTAACATTCACTTTCTACTGGGAAGGAACACTACCACCTTCAACATTTCCACTATCATCATGAACACTAGCAAACAAACTTCCACTACTAATTTCATAATTCAATCTCTTTCTTTTATCTTTCTCGCAATGATATTTTTCAAGTAAAGTTTTCATTTGTTACTTCACATCATGACTTACTTTTTTACGGGGTTCCACATCTCCTTTAACACCAGTTAAATGCTTTTTTAATTAGGCGATTTCTCCACCTTTTAAATGCTTTTATAAAACAAGAGAATAGTATGATTCTTCATACCGGAGGCTAGTGCAACGTGAGCCTAAGCTAGATCATTGTATCTGCATAAAGTGATTACATGTTCAAGAATACTTGAACTTCCTTCCATTTATTTGTAAAAATAGATGAAGACATATATCAAAAATAAGAAAACACAAATTTATACTCAAAAGTCCAAACTAACGTACTTATACAATACTCATGTCCATCTTATATAATATAACTCATTTTGTATGATTACATCATACATAATTCAATTTCATCCAACACAATTCACCAATAAGTCAAAAACTAACAATTCAAATATTCAACATACACAATTACACAACACACTGTCCATCTTGTATAATATAACTTATTTTGTATGAATACATTATATACAAATTCAATTTTATCCAATTCAATTAACCAATAAGTCAAAAACTAACAATTTAATTATTTAACATATTGATTGTCAAAACATGAAGAAGTTGGCTATGCAAAAATTTTAGAGTCCCATATAAAGAGAAACAATTTTTTTTCTTATATCTTAGTTTTAAAATATTTTCTATTACTTATATAAGTAGCAATGTAACATTATTAATATTAAAAGTGAGAGTTAAAACAATATCTACTTTAATATGAATAACCAAAAATAACATAAGTAATTAAACTGACAAATAAATAAAAGAGGTTGAAGAGATGAAGATAAAAAATTACTAACATGTAAAATTATAAGGAAAAGTAAGAAAACAAGTTAAATACTCAATTAGAAAGGACTATTTTTGGATTTATGTGTAAGATTTTACTACACTAAGATGCTTTGAATTTTTCCTTCATATATCTAGAGAAAATTGAGTAATTAACTTCTATACATAAATATGTAAATGAGCTAACATATCATACCATTAGATTTAGAGGTTTTAATAGAACCAAGGAGGTCATTCCTAACTACATACTAAATTAAAAGTTGAATGACAAGATTATATGGGCTGAAATTGTTTCAGGAAAATACAACAAAGCAAATAGCTTTAGGAATCTTCCTATAGCATAACCCCATGGTAATATGGTACAGATTTATTTGGTTCAAGAAATATATTCCAAGAATAGCTTTCATTGCCTAGCCAGTAATGAAGAACATGTTAAGTATAAATGATAAAGCCAACGCCGCTGTAAATGGTAATCCCTAATGTTGTCTTTGTAATTAGGAAATTGAAACAAGAAATCATTTGTTCTTTAAATGCTCTTAATTCTTATGCATTAGATATGAAAAAGAATCTGAAATTTATACAAATTATCTATTTCATTAACTAATTGAGATAACTTAGTTTATTTAGTTATTATGAATAGAAATGAAGAATATTAGAAATTATTTTATTGATAAAATTCAACATTAAATATCAATAACACAACATATTATCCAATAAATTAATACCCAAATAACCAATATTAATTTTAAGAATAACAATTTCGTTACTATAACAAATTATTATATCAATTAATTATTTACTTTAAATAAAACACTCCATTCACAACAATTCTATATTTGAAAATTAACAGTACCAGGCAGTACGTTAAATTTTTTCTTTGCTATTAAGTCCCTGCACTTTTCAAAATTAACGGTATCACCCGATATTTTATCCATATTTGAAATATCAGTTGATACCGGCGGGTATCAAGCAGAACCTCCTGTACCGATTGGTAACACACAGTATTCATATTCTTGAATTAAGGTGAGCAGGAATAGAAAAGGAAAAAGTGTTGAGGTGGCCGAGAGGGATCGGTGCATGAGGAGACAGTGCTGGTCTCACTTCTTGTTTTTGGATATGATTTACTTCGATTCTTAGTGACTAATGATGATTACAGCTTATCAATTGTTCACTTTTCGGTAGGCATTTTCTTAATCACTCCAACTTGAACTTGCTCGTATCTTGTCGAACTTAAGATATGGCAATCACAACACTCATTTTTGAATCACTAACACTCATTTTTAACCAATCAGCAATCAATACCTTGAAAGACTCTATATGTTATGTAGTGGTAGGCTGAAAAAGAGCACAAGAAGAAACTCCCTTTCATTGTTTAATGCTCAATGCAAGGCAATTAATAGATATACATTCAGCTTAGTCTTTGTTTTTTGACCTTATCTTGAATCTGCATCTACTCCTCCTCTTGTCGTGATACCAAACCACTCCAGGGATGATGAACCCTGTCATCAAATGCTTCCTTTAAGAAGATATTGTTGCTTGAATCATACTGCATGCATGCACGGAATCAGTTTCTATTAATTATGCCAACAGTTAGATTAGCTGTAATAACAGATCAGCTGTAATAACGACTGCCTTATCACGGACACGGCCAGACTCGCCAAGTCTACAGGAGAACACTCAAGTTCCTCGTGTTCAAGGTTTCAGACAAATACTTCCAAATGTTTTGGCACCAAGATTATGTCTTCCCATCCTAACGGGGCAGGCGGGAGGAAGACTTGGGATTTGCATTGGCGTATCTATGTACCCAGCTGACGAAGTTATCACGTAAACAAATGTTTTGGTTTAACATCCGTCCCATTAGTCATTTCTTGTCTGGAATTCCAAAGGAAAGAAGAAAAATACTTGAGGAAGTGCACAAACGAAAGAATGACTGCTTTAGTGTTTCGAGGAAAGCCAAGGAATGGTGCGAAATACGGAACATAAAAGACTATTCACCACTTGCAAGAGAAGAATCACCAGAAAGGTAATACAAAAAAGATCTTCCTCTAGAAATTCCCAGGGGCAAAGAAAATTTCACTATTAGTCTCCTAACGCCTTTACTTTACATAGTATCTGAAGGAACATGCTAGAACTACATTCTCTTGCAAGTTGTTCCTCCGAGTAAATGGCATATCATAAACCTTGAACTGCACCAGTAAAAAATTCAGGAAAAAACGAATGAGAAAGTAGAGATATAAGTTGAATGAATCATTAATATTTCAAATTTACTGTCGACAACCACATACACAGTGGGAAAATCAGTAGTTTATCACCCAGGTAAGTTTTTAACTGAAGGTAACTAGCCAATATGGGAGAAGCTCGGACAAGCCAGTTTGAAATTCCAGGAAGTGCCTTATTGTAAATAAAGTTACACCAATTTCTAAAGCAAAGTAATGTGTATGGCAACTGGAAGATATTTTTCTCCCTGAAGGTTTTATGGTATCCAAGTTTTTGAATTATCAGAAATGTGATTGCTAGCCTAAACAAACTTGAAGGCTAATTGTTCAACAAAGAACATAAATCTGGGCATACCTAGATTAGGAGTAGGCCACCAAGCCAAGCGTGTAAAAGAACTTGTGCTCTGGCCTTAACATTATCTCTGTGCTTGATCTGAACCTGAAGGTCCAGCAGAAGGAGTGGCTGGCAAACTGCTTGCTGACCCATTATCAGCAGGTGGAGGCACACCCCATTTCCCTTCAGATTCAAGGGGCTCAAAAACATGAACTGCACCATCCGATAGTCCCAGTGCAAACTGATTTGGTTCATGTGGATGTGCAGCAATAACGAGTGGATGCACATTGGAGCTGTAGATAAATATTCATTAAGAAAACATAAATTCTACCAGTAGTCAAAAATGCAATGTGCAATTCATACCATCTAAAACTGTATCGAGAGAGAATTCAGATTGACAGAAAAAAGAAGTAACTTGATCTAATATATGATATCTGAATGAATATCAAGCAACTTGATTTAAGATATCACATCTGAATGAATAGTAGCTCAACAAGATTGTAAGGAGCATTTAGAATATGTTCCTTCTTGTTGGGAT
>JAOTAW010000001.1:12922006-12934292 GCA_025629945.1 Erythroxylum savannarum | reverse complement strand
TTGAATTAAGCTTTCTATTCTAGAATGAATGTTAAATGAGTTCTAAACATTCATATCTAAATATAAGAAATATGTTAGATACAAGATGCCTTCCTACATGGGTGATTACCTTCATTATTTTGTAAGAATCAAAATAAGAGAAGTTTTAAGCAATTTATCTAGGTGATAAACTAGAGATCAAGGCTTAGAATACTGATGTCAATGTGAAGTATATTAAAGGGTATAAGAGGTTATTAGTAATGGAATAACCTAAAGAAAAGATTTGTTCGCCCAATCTATCTTAATATGTTAGATGTGAGTTTTGAAAGGTGGATTAAATAAATAAATAAATAAGTGAAATCAAGTTACGCATTAAGTATGCTTGAAATATCATCTATACAATATTTGAAGAAAAAATATGCTCTAATAAAAAAGAGTCAATATTGTAATACATAAATCATACCAAGTGTACATTTTCGACCAATAAGGATAATATAAGTCCTATTCTCAACTTATACTAAATAAGGATCCTTTGAAGCTATGCGAAGCCTAAATTTAAAGTACCCATTTTACTCGGGTTCTAGTAATAGAGAATGAATTAATGTTTGCTATCTTAGAATATTATTAGAAAATCATAATGATTTGATATATAAGGACATTCTAGAAAAGTGAGTTTGATTCAAAGAATTGAGAAACGATAAATATCATTTCAATTCCAAGTTTTCATTAACAAGTAATCAAAAGGCCCACCTTCTATATAAAGGCACTACAAGTATAAAATATTTATATAATGAAAATGAGATGATGATTGATGTGATAAATGATCTAGGGTATAACATACTAAATCCACGTAAGGAATGATCCATTAGTCGATAAGGTATATATTTCTAATAGATGTATGACAATATACTCTTGTTGTATACTGATTACATAAGATATTAGAGAAGTATGATTAATGCAGAATCATTTTCTTTTTGGTCAATAAATTTTATTGTGTGTGAGTGGGAGATAATGGATAAGTACACATAAGAAGTTAATAATATGAAACATTATAATTGTAAACGTCATAACTATTAGAAAATCATATATAAGATATGATTTACCAAAAAGATAAATGTGTAAGATAAGAAAAAATTGAAATTAGTAAAACAATGTGAAAGGAGTTCTACAAGTCTCTTGTCACGTGAATTAAAGAAAAATTCTTGATCGGAGATACAAATATGTTTCACGTTATTTGCAAAATGAAAATTTCTTATATTGTTTTATATGGAAATTTAATAACTTAGCAATACTACCCTCCCATGCACAAAATACATATTTGAAAAAATGAATATACAAGAGTCTTACAAAATTAAAAGTTTATGAAAAGTCAATAAACGAATACAATTTACAGGAATAAGCATATACAATTGTTGACAAAAATGAATATTTATGAAAAGTCACATTAAATATCTTTATTATCATATCAAATGTTTCATAAATCTATCTTTTATTGAGAAACGGTAAATATAAAAGAGAAATGTCATTCTTTCTCCTAAAATCTTAAGATATTGGATTATAGTTTTTCTTTTTTAATAATTTAATTGTAATTTTTGTATCTAGTTGCTACGAGAATAAACACTTAATTAACTGTTTATTTATGATATAAATCTTGTATTAAAATTGTATGCATTTTTAATATTTATTGAAAAATTTAACCAATTGTTAAAAAAATTAAGTGTTTTATTCTTAACGTTGATTTTATATTTTATATTATTTAAGTTTGGCAGCCTATTATTTGTATATCTTTTAAGGGAACAATTTATTAAAGTAGATATTATCTCATTTGCATAGTATATTATACTGGAAACCTTTTTAAGTAGTCAGATAACTCTTTTGAAATTTATAAATGTTTTCATATGCTTATAATGTACTAAACTAACATTTTTGTTCTTCTTTATGCCTGTCTTAAACAGGATTGAGAAATGAGAACAATAGATGCTGACTGACGCTTCTCATTGTTAGAATATATTTACAGCTCATTAGCTATATATAAGTTATAAGAACAATCACAAATAAAATGTGCTTAAATTTAAGTCATCCCACGGTACACCTTAAGAATCTCTAGTTTCTTCCTTGGAGGAAAATAAGGAATTTTCTATTAATTACTACTCTAATTTCTTGACATGTCTCGTACAATAATTGGTAACCAGGAATAAAAAGTAAAAACCTTTGCAAAACCTGTACAACAAAGCCAGAATGGAACAGGCACCTTGGACTGAAAAGGTTGAATCTCCGACCCTAAGGGCCTCAATCGCAGACCCGACCACCGCTGAAGGATTGAAATGTGGTTTAATCCCAACCAGTCTCTCAGGAAGGCGGTCCTGTATTCAGTGAGCACAAGGGCCCCCCCACTGGAGGAACCCCACATTGCCGCTGCCGAGATTCGAATCAAAGACCTTGAATTCAGTTATCCTCCCAAGAAACCAACTGGGCTACCTGTGCGGGTCCAATGGGCACCTAAACTGAGCTGATGGAGATCGCCCTGGGCCTTTGAAAAGGACTTCGTATTGTACACTGTTAAAGACGTAACACCTAACTGTCCGGACAAGTGGCGTCGGTCCTTTGCTAAGAACTTTTTATGTGGTGTGCATAGGAACATGTTGCATCGTACGTCTCCCAGGGGTAGGAAAGTTGAAATTAGTAAAGTCAAATATTATTTTTTTTTTTAAGGAAAGTTTGTGAGGTGGAGAATTGCGAAGAAAATACTAATCTAATCTTGTATCTTTGACTTTTATAGCCATCATCAATACAAAATTATAACCATAATGTTTACAATTAAGAGCAATATTATCCATTCAATCTACAACATTGACCGTGTTAAATTCCTAACATTTTCTACTTTTCTTTCTTTTTTAGTAATTGAAACCTATCTTGCGACGGACAGCAAGCTAACCCAAACTTCCAAACAAAAGAAATAGCATTAAATAAGATAAACTATTAATAACATTTCAGTGCAGGTTCCCTTGCAACACCGGCAAATGGTCGAGAGAAAAAAGCGTAGTCTAAGGTTTTCTAGCCAATAAGCAATACTCGGTGGAGCCAAGTTAGACTCGAGGATAGGCCCAATTTCATGAAGCAATCATCTAATTCATCGTTAGCCCAATGTACTTTGGCTAAAGCAATCATCTCGTGCACATAAAATAAAACTAGTAATAGTATTTTCTAACACTTTTGCTTGGTTAAATAAATACAGTATAATTCATCTTCAATATGCTTGCTTTTCTAACCAATAAAAAAAGAATTAAGGTGATATCGTCGTTAGAGGTAATTACTAATTAGAGCATATGATTGCCGGTGAACATGCTCGTCATTTAGTGGAGAATATTAAAGACAAAATCAGAGTGGATAATCTATGTTTTTTCTCACGTAATTACTAATAACTCACAGATCTATTATGACTTGACCTTTCGTTATGGATAATTCAAGGAGAGCATGTCATTACTTTTATAAATCACACGTTCTGTCTCTCTAAGAGAAAAAGAGAACCACGGTTGACCCACAGATCTAGGATCTGCATACTTCTCATCTTGCATTGGATCTCATTATTCCTCTGTAAGTCCTCGTATTCGTCTTCCATCTCGCAAGATCCAGTCTTTGCAGATATTTTTTGGTCGATTTTTGTTGTTTTTGTATGTAATGGGCACCAAATACACCCCCATCTCTAAACCCTCGTACGTGGAGTTACATACACCCAATGAGGCTCATAACCCGCAAAGATCTCACATCAAATTACTCCCTTTTGATGATGTGGAGAACTTTGTAGATCCAAAGACTGGAAAACATGGAAGCTTTGGTCACGACAAGGGTAATGAAATTGATGATCTTGATGTTGAAGATTATCCATTGGTTGGTTCTAAAGAGACCAATGGATCTGGTATTCATGGAGCTGTTTTTAACCTTACCACGTCGATTATTGGAGCTGGGATCATGGCCTTGCCTGCTACAATGAAGGTTCTTGGATTGGTTTTAGGGATTTTATTGATTATCTTGATTGGTATTTTGTCTGAAATCAGTGTTGAGATGTTAGTTCGATTTTCAGTGCTTTGCAAGGCTTCTTCTTACGGTGAAGTTGTTCATTGTGCTTTAGGGAGAACGGCGAAAATTTTGTCCGAAATTTGCATAATTCTGAACAATGGTGGTTTCTTGGTTGTGTATTTGATAATTATGGGGGATGTTATGTCGGGATCGCTCCACCATCTGGGGGTTTTTGATCAGTGGCTTGGACATGGGGCATGGGATCATCGGAAATTGGTTATTTTGGTGATTGTGATAGTTTTCCTTGCACCCCTGTGTTCATTGGAAAAGATTGATTCTTTGACCTTGACTTCAGCTGCTTCAGTGGTTTTGGCTGTTGTGTTTGTGGTTATCTGTTTTATAGTTGCTTTCATTAAGCTGATCGAAGGAAAGATTGAGGCTCCAAGAATGGCTCCAGATTTTAGTTCGAAAAGAGCAATCTTGGATTTGCTTGTGGTGATTCCAATCATGTCCAATGCTTTTGTGTGTCACTTCAGTGTACAGCCTATCTATAATGAGCTTGAAGGGCGATCACCACAAAAGATGAACCAGGTGGGAAGAATCACAACTGTGGTTTGCGTAGCTGTTTACATAGCCACTGCCATATCAGGTTATTTACTCTTTGGTAAGGATACTGAATCGGATATATTAACCAATTTTGACAAGGATCTTGGGATTCGTTTCAGCTCAGCCTTGAATTATATTGTTAGGGTAGGTTATATTGTTCATTTGGTTCTTGTTTTTCCTGTTGTTCATTTCTCTTTAAGGCAAACTGTTGATGCCTTAGTGTTTGAGGGATCAGCTCCACTTTCAGAGAGTAGGAAGAGATCTTTGGCTTTAACAGCAGTACTATTGGGGCTTATTTATTTCGGCTCTACTATGATTCCAAATATTTGGACAGCATTCAAGTTTACAGGGGCAACAACGACAGTTTCTTTAGGTTTTATATTTCCATCTCTTATTGCATTGAGGTTAAGCGGAAGGGGAGAGAGTTTAAGTGTAGGAGAGAAATTCTTGTCATGGTTGATGTTGGTCTTGGCTGTAATAGT
This sequence comes from Erythroxylum savannarum, assembly GCA_025629945.1. Taxonomy (NCBI): domain Eukaryota; kingdom Viridiplantae; phylum Streptophyta; class Magnoliopsida; order Malpighiales; family Erythroxylaceae; genus Erythroxylum; species Erythroxylum savannarum. The sequence continues at coordinate 12,929,208 of JAOTAW010000001.1, read as the reverse complement.
CAGCATTGTTGGAGTGATTGGCAATATTTATAGCCTCAAAAGGCAGTCAAAATAACTTTCCCCTTGGTGATTACAAGACATCTACAGTTTAAATTTTTAATTGATGGAGGGTGACCCCTTCGACGTTTTCATGTTGTTCCAATCCTCACACCTTTAGAATTTCGAATCAAGTTGAGCAGTTGATATCCTTGAAAAAATAGATCAGGAAGATTGTTATTATATTAGAGTGCCAGAAGAAGAAAGCATGGAAAGTCCCAAGGTATGGCATGAATATATCTTTTGAAGTACTGCAACTTCCCAGAGCAACTGTGACAAGTTTGGCTGTGTTTAGGCAGCGCTTGGTGTGCCTGCTATATACATGCCAAGCATTTGTAAGTTGATCTAACATTATACTATCCAATTCATGTAACATATCATATTTTTGTGCTCTTGGCGATATAGACGAACTGTAACTTGAGCAAAAACAAACCATTGAGATTTTGTTTCATACCTTATACACAAGGCATTCTTTCTTCTTCAAGTGCTTTTGTTCTGTCCTTTTCAAATCATTACCAATGTTGTCTTGCAACAATAGAGCCTTGGGGTTTTGGTAGTCAGATATTATCTCGAGACTATGATCCCTGGGTAATATCATGTATGAATATAAAATTTTTTAACTCATTTTGCTGCACAAGCAAGTCACCTGCCGACATTTTAGTAATCGATTGGTCAGGACAACTCAAACTTTAAACAATAATAACCTACTGGGTCAAAAGCAGAATAGTAGCTTGGTCATTTTGTCCAGAGTTAGCCTGTTGAGAAATCATGAATGCCGAGATTATCCTATTGAAGTGAACAACCAATAACGGTGACTCAACATATTTGACTACTTAGACCATTATTTAGAAGCATCTACAAACACCTGACAGTAATATCTTAGTCAGACTATAAAAAGATTTCACATAAATATATAACAAATCATAATTGGCAAGAAGTTCTTATTGACAAGGTGAAGAGCCGCAAGCACTAAGCGAGATTACCAATTTCTAATCATATGATTGGTCACAATGCCATTTAGGGTTTATCCGAAGGGAGCCTTCATTGTCCTACTCTTCAAAAGAAGTAATTAACTAGTCATATATTGCGCCTGCACTTACGTACAAAGAATCATTGTCGCTTGCTCGACAACTTTTTGTGATTGTGCCAAGTTATCATTTGGATGCCTAAAAATTGACTCAAGGAATGTTACAAATTATAAAGCCGTAAGAAAAGACAATGAAATGAACAAAAAGGGCTTAATTTACATTATCAGAAAAACATTTCCCAACGTGAAAGTGGCAGGGACCCCGTATGTCCGTAACATGAACGGTCTCAAACTTTGATATATTTATGTGCTGAGCTAGAAAGAATTGTTCTTTCAATCAAAATTTCCAGCTAACACTAACATAAAATTATCATCCTCAACCTCAAGATAGGATATCGCAGGGATCAGTGTTCACACGGAAACAACTCCGCAAAATGTCAACCATGCAGACCTCTTGTTGGCAATTAGATTGCCTAGAAATAAACATATTTTACAAAATACACTCACTTTATTAAAACTTCTCACTACACAACTTATTGGGGTTGGAAACCTTACAAAGCCTACACACACTACACAACCTTTTTTTTTCACTCACTTTTCTTTTGATTTTGCATAAATACATATGTAATGGCCAAATGGTTATATTTATAGAGAAGTAGAGTTGGTAATAACCGATTATAATGCCAGCCTCAATGAAGCTGTCCAACAGAGTTCAAAGACAAATTGGCTTGATATTTTGACCAAGTCAAATACAACTCATAATCTAGAAGCATGTATTAAATCAAGTTTAGTTTCTAACATCCTCCCTTAAACATGGTTTAGTTATTCCGAGCATATTCTTGTAAAATAGCTCAGCTTTCAAGGGCTTCGTGAAAATATCTGCTATTTGAACTTCAGATGCGCAATACTCAACTATAATTTTTTCATCTTTAACCAAATCTCGTATGTAGTGATGTTTATGTCAATATACTTACTTCGACCATAGAATACTGGATTCTTTGTTAAGGCGATTGCTGATTTATTATCGTAGTAGATTGTCGTTGGACCATCTTGTTGGTGTTGTAATTCGCTAAGTATCATCCTTAGCCAAATCGCTTGAGTAACACAATTTGTTGCTGCTATATACTTTACTTCTGCAGTTAAACAAGCAACTGCTTGTTGCTTGTTTGAAGATCAAGAAAATGCTCCAGAACCAAGATGAAAGACATAACCTGACATGCTTTTTCTATTTTCAACGACACCAGCGGTATATCTAACTAGTCATATATTCTTACTGTTTGAATAAAATATATCATCATCAATTGTACCTTTAATATATCTTAAAATTCGTTGCGGCTTGTCAATGAGATTGTTGTAGTGAATCCATAAATCTGCTCACAATTCCCACTCCGTAAACAATACCTAGCCCAGTTGTAGTTATGTACGTTAGACTTCCAATAAGTCTTTTGAAGTTTGTTGCATCAACCAAATCACCACTGCCATCTTTCACAAGCTTTAACCTTTCTTCAACTGGTATTAAAATTGGCTTGCATGCATCTATCTTGAATTTCTTTAAAATATCTTTTGTATACTTTCTTTATGAAATAAATATACCTTCATTTGTTTGCTTTATCTAGATCCCAAGAAAGTAGGACATTAATCCTATATCTGTCATCTCAAAGTAAGCAACCATATCCTTCTTGAATTCTGACAACAATCTTGAATTACTACCAGTAAAGATCAAATCATCTACATAGAGACAAACTATAACAATGTCTCCTTCCTTATTGATCTTTATATACAAAGTTTGTTCATATGGACATTTATGAAAATCATGTTCAATAAAATAAGTATCAATACGAATATACCATACCTTTGGTGCTTGTTTAAGACCATACAACGTCTTCTTTAGCCGATAAACCTTATCTTCTTCTCCTTGCTATACATATCCTGGTGGTTGCTCAATGTATACTTCTTCTTCAAGCACATTCAAAAAAGCTAATTTAACATCCATTTGATAGATCTTTCAATTACTTTGAGCGGCAAGTGAAATGATCAAACGTATAGTATACAATTGCAACAGGTGCTAATGCTTTAGAATAATTGATACCTAACTTTCACTTGTGTTCTTTTGCAACTAATCTTGCTTTAAAGCATTCTCCATTGAGCTTATAGTTTCTCTTGTATGCCCACTTGACACCAATAGGCTTCTTTCCTTTCAGTAAAGTGGTTAACTCCCATGTTTTATTATTTTCTATGGTGTATATTTCTTTATCCATTGCTTTAATCCAACGACCATCATTCACTGCTTCCTTAAACATTACTGGATCATAATATATAAGAAGGTATAATGGGCCACAACTTCATCATCATTTTCATTATCACCTACTTAATAATCTTTCAAATAAGTGGGCGGATGGTGTTCTAGTTGTGAGCACCTACGTGAAGGTGAAGTAGGAGGAGATGACGCTTTAGGATCAACCTGAGTTGACTCTTGAGGAACTAGAGGTGAAGATGACTCTCTAGTTTGATTAGTCATTTCCAATTCATTGTTTATGAAGACCAATATTGGTAATGATTTCTTTTCTTTTTTTGACCAATCCCACACTCCAACCTCTTCAAAAGTAACATCTCGACTGATGATCACTTTTGAGTCTTTGGATTATAAAGCTAATAACCTTTTGTTTCCATGTTATAACCGAGAAATATACATTTTTCTGCCTTGTCATCTAGCTTATTTCTTAACTCATCAGACACATGTGAATATGATATGCAACCAGACACCCTCATATGACTAACATTAGGCTTTTGTCCACTCTATACTTCTTTTGGAGTTTTATCACGAACACTTTTAACAGGACATATATTCAAAATATAGATTGCATGGGCCATAAACTCTACCTATAAACTTTTAAGTAACTTCTTACAAAATAATATGCTTCTCACCATATCCATTATAATTCTATTTTTCCTTTCTTCCACTCCATTTTGTTGAGGAGTGTACCTTGCTGTCAACCAATGCTTAATTCCATGCTTTTTTAAGAAATCATCACAAACATTATATTTTGTACCCTATTCGTTCTCAAAGTTTTGATAGAATAACTACTTTGTTTTTCAATATATGTTACAAAATTCTTAAGTACTTCACGTGCCTCTGATTTTTGCTTCAAAAAATAAACCCATACCTTTCTATTATAATCATCAATAAATGTAATAAAGTATTTGTTACCTCCATATAACATATAATTGAATGCATGAGCTCTAATGGACATTTGGCTCTCCATGCCTACTTTGTAGGAAATGGATCTCTATGCTTTTTTCCCATTACACATGACTCAGAAATCTGGTCCGATTGGCAAGCCTAAAACTCACTCTTTGTTTGCAAGAAACTTAACGCTTACATAATTCAAGTGCCCAAATTACATATGCCATAGCCAATTATAATTGATAGTAATAGTATTACAGCAAGAAGTATCATGATAATTAAGATATGTTGGAAATAGACGACTGGATGTCATTCTTGTCTTTAGAATCATGCCCTTTTTTATATCACTTACGATGCATCCATCTTTATTGCCGATAACCCTTTTCTAATAGTTATCCAAAGCATAATAGGTTTTGGCAAAGAGTAAGAGCATAGTTCACATAAAAAAATATAATTTAAAAACCCATTCTTCATTTTTATAACAATTTTTCCTCTTCCCAAAATTGGAATCTAGTAGTTATTTATTGGCAAGCTTTACTAAAGAATGAAAGGATTCATCTAATTTGACAAAAACTTCCTTGCTTCTACTTAAGTGATTGCTGCAACCTGAATCTAACAACCATTAACATTTGTCACTGTTACTGGTTTCATGAGCAACCATTAACAAGGTCTCTGGGTTATTATTCTCAACGAATCCAACTCGATTATTTTTATGTTCTTGTCTTTGAGCACAACATTCTCTATTATAATGACCATATTTTTTTACAATTATGGCACTGAATATATGACTCAGATTGACAGTGACCAAACTTTTTGCACTTGTAATATTGAATATTGGACTTATCCTGAGGAGTTTCACTCTCTCTTGCTCCTATTCTAGAATTGGTTCTAAAAGTTTTTCCTCCTTTGCCTCTAAAATTGGAACTTCTTTAAGTATGTTCTGTTTTGCCTATTATAGTTTCCTTCTCATTTCTCAAACTTACTTGGGCTTTTAGAACTTACTCCATTGTGTTATAACTTAATCCATTGTGTTTGGTGATCTTTCATTCATTTGCGTTTCATGGGACTCTAATAAGGCTTGCAAATCATTGAGAATCATGGACTCCAAACCTTTAAACTCTTTAATAGCCGTGACAATATAATCAAATCGACTTGTCATTGTGCATATGATCTTCTCCACGATATCTTTCTCTATAATTTCATGACCATCATTTTTCATCTCATTGATCAATTTTTCCATTTGTGAAAAATAATCATGAATACTTTCACCTTTGCCTTGCTCCATCAACTCGTATTGGCTTTTCAAACTTTGTAGTCTTGTTTGTTTAACTGTGTTTGCTCCATATCTTTTGAGCAGAATATTCCAAGACTCCTTTGTTGTTTTAGTATGAAATATTTTTTCAAGAATCGACAATTTAACATATTGAAAAATTAAAAACGCCTTTTCATTTAATGAACGATCACGAACCAATTGTTATGATTCTTTAGTTGGCGGTTTTTGTTTTTCTTTTTCTAGTAAGTCTTTCTCCAAAATTTCACCATACTTGTTGCTTCTCAAATATAACTTCATAAAGCGTTTCCACATAGTAAAAATGTTTTTTCCATAAAACTTGAAAATTGATAATTGCATTATATGAACTTGTTGAACTTCAGTTGTTGAACTCAAAGTCATCTTAATCTACTTGAGCACTTTAACTGAGCTCTGATACTTGATGTTGACAATTAAATTGCCTAGAAATAAACTTGTTTAACAAAATACACACTCACTTTACTAAAACTTCTCACTAGACAGCTCGTTGGAGTTGGGAACCTTATGAAGCCTTCACACACTACACAACCTTTTTTTTTCACTCACTTTTCTTTTGATTTTGTACAATACATATGTAATGGCCAAATGGCCATATTTACTGAGAAGTAGAGTTGGTAATAACTGACTATAATGCCAACCTCAATGAAGCTGTCCAAAAGAGTTCAAAGACAATTTAACTTGGTATTTTGACCAAGTGAAATACAACTCGTTACAACTCATAATCTAGAAGCATGTATTAAACCAAGTTTATTTTCTAACACTCGTGAATCCAACTGTTTCTCATGTTCAAAAGTGAAATTGATGAGAAGTCTCGTATGTTGTTTTAGGAAAAATTGAATTATGAATAATAATATTTCAAATCTGATTATTGGTGTCCATTTTCAGAGATAACTTAAACCGAATGTTGCATGTGATAGCTTATGGTTAAGGACGACGGAGGCATTAATCTTATTGACACTATGACTTTCTCTATTTCCTTATTTTCTCTAAGTTTTCAATGTCGCTAAAGATATAATGAATAATATAAACAAGTCAAAAAGAGTGATACTTTTGTGAGTTTACGCATAATGATGATGATCAGTTTATGTCTAAGGGAGATTGTAATCAACAAAGATTTTTCTCTAGCGCTTATATACACAATATTTTTGGTAAGATCTAGGGTTATAAATTTCAGGTCTACAATTCTACCATTATGTTCGAATTTATTATTATAATTTTTCGTAATTATGACTACTACCTATAATTAGTAATCTAATATCTGTCGTTTAAAATTTTGGTAAGACCTAAAGGTTTCAAGCTTAGAACTTTTAGCAAAGACAATCAAATTATATTTGCCAGCTGCTTTATGGACTAGGAAATAACTCTAGTCTAGTTTGAGAGGACATGCTGCGCTTAACATTCTTGGGAATATGTGACCTGGTATCTGTCTGCAATTGTATCCTTTATTTAAAATTGTATCACTTGGTGAATTTCAACTGTATGTAATGAAACGAGTAATGTATTCCCTTTAGTATATAGTTAACTAGTCACTAACCCTGTTCTTTGCACAGGTGTTTTTAAAAATAATAACATTTTAAAAAAATGAAAATCTAAAACTTTTTAACGTGTCCTATTGGAAAATATTAACTTTTAGTGTTACTCTTAAT
>JAOTAW010000001.1:12835370-12847215 GCA_025629945.1 Erythroxylum savannarum | reverse complement strand
AACTTTTCCTATATCTTCGGAAAATCATATCTCTCAATCCCGACATCGAAAAATAGCAAACTTTATGTCCACGAAAAACTCTCGACAGAGGCTACAAGTTTCATGTTGATCATTTTCTCGAATTTGACCTAAATCAAAAAGTCAACTTTTTACCCTAAAAGTCAAACTTCAAGCTAACTTTGACTTATCATAATTCTCACTCCCGATATCGAAAAATCTCAAACTTTATGGCTACGGAAAGCTCTTGACAGGAGCTACAAGTTTCCAGAAGACAATTTTCTCAAATTTTGCCTCAAACAAAAAGTCAACTCCTAAGTCAAACATTCTATCTCCAAAAGTCAACTTTCGTAATTCTTTAATTTCTCACACTTTTCTCTTTATTTCTTGATTTTTAACTTCCATTTCAAATCAACTCATTCTCTTAAACTTTCATAACCAAATATTGAAGTCATCAAAACTAAACAATTCTTTTCTCATCAATGTTTTTTCTTAAATTCATCGAATGTTCTTAAATTCATAAATTGTCTCACCAATTTCTTTCTCATTAAAATTCATTTTAAGATTTCTAATTTTCACCAAAAGTTCGGGGTCCAACACACATGATTCTAAATTAAGGTATCCCATAAGCAAAAGAACAGTAACATTAATAAAAGCATAGAAATTTCAATTTCTTTTTCTGCTATGAATAATTCTCATGATTTTTGGACTGAATTTGGTAGAGTCATTTTGGAATGTAAGCAATTATTATACGCCAGACCTCATATCAAGGTCGGTTGGGTTCGTAGGCAAGTCAATATTGAGGCTCATAACTTAGCAAGAGTCTCACATTTATATGTTAGCCGTTGTAGTTGGGATTTTCCCCTAACTCTCTGATTAATGCTATTGATATTGACTTTGTTAAAAAAAAAAAAAGAGAGGAGAAGATGAGTTGAGGAAAAGAAACAGAACCAGCGACTTGGAGAACGTTATTAGCGACAAAGATGACTTCAAGATCAATGCCATCGCCTTGAAGAAGAGTAATAGAATGGTGCTTTGATGAAATTACTGCTACAGAGGCGCACCTGACTCCGCCGTTTTCAGTAAATGCTTCACTACGGCGGAACGCCACCGTGATAAGGGTTGGCTTTTAACTCCAAAGCAGCCGCCATTTGATCCTTTGTTTGGATGGAGGGAAAACAAAAGAAGAGAAAAGAAAAGAAATTGTATTTCTCTTCCTTTCCATTGTTTGGACAAGAATAAGGGAGAGAATTGAGAGAAATAGAAGGAAAATTTGGGCCATTTTTATTCTTATCTTGTAATTGGTGGGAAAGGGAGGGAAATGCAAGATTTCCTTTCCTTTCCTTTCCTTTCCCTTGTGTAACTAAGCATCCAAACAAAGGCTGAGTGATGACCCGTCAAATATTAAAAAATTAATTTCTTCGTTTTTGTCATTTTAGTCCCTCATGTTTAACCTTATTCATTTAATGGACAAGATAATATAATTTTCATTTGCTGACGTGGCAGTGACACAGCATTTATTGAACCCTCTGGCAAATTCCCGCTACTCATCAGCGATATGTCGCCGAGCTCAAGCGCGACATCAGCCGGGATCTCCCCGGACGACCCCTTCCAGTCACCTGCAACGATGATCGGAGGTGATTCTTGCGATACTTCGAGTTCTTCAGCAGCATCAAGGACCCAGGCGTTTCATTTCTCCTCCGGAAACCCTAGGATCGAAGAAACTCGTGGCGTCATGCATCTTTTCTCTTCCGATTCCGTCTCGAATCTTCCTGTAATCTCTCTATTTCTCTTCTTTCCGTGTGAATATGTTTCTCTGTTCACTTTCTGACTGCTTCTTTTTAATCTTCATGTTCCATAGGTTGGACGAAAAGCTCTTGTTTCGGTCCTTGGAGTGCCGAATCATATGACGTATGCAGATTTTTGCCAGTTTTGTGCTTCTTTTATCCAACACATATCGGAGATGCGAATCGTCAGGTAAATTTCTGCGATCGTCAATAATCTTCCACTACATTTGATGCAATTTCTGCATCCAAACATCCCGTTGTTAGTTATCTATTTGTTCATATTCATTTTTTCTGATGGAATTGATTTTTTTTCATTGACATGGTAGGACTGATGGCATGGAGGACCGCTATAGTATTCTTATAAGATTTTATAGCCAGGATTCCACTGACAAATTTTACCTACATTTTAATGGCAGACAGTTCAGTTCCTTGGAGGTTTACACTTGCTCTTGCTTGATTTTTATTTCTTTAATTTGAGTAAATTTTAGAACATAAAGAAACTGGAGAGAGATGACAAGAAGCCGAAGTTTACATCTTTAAGCAAAGATTATGTTGGTGTTGTCACCATTTCCTTTTGGTATTCTAATGGACTTTTACATTTGTCCGTAAAGCTGATTCAATTTTGCCCTTATGCAGGAAGAGGTTTGCCGTGTGCTTTTTACGGTTGATGTACAGTTCACTGGTTATACTGGGACTCTTGAACACACACGGTCTTCTTTGGTTACCCCAACTGAGCAACCTTCATGTCCGGTCTGTCTTGGTACGTTGGGTTATTAATGTTTTCTTGAACTCCCTCCAATTTCAAGTACCACCTCAACTATTTAATGCGAATTGAGAAGGACAGAACATGATAATAAAGATTTTTAGTTTAAGTGTTTCAGAAGAAGATTTAACAGTAGCTATTACATATAATAGTAGAAATAATCTATTTGAACAGTTGTTCAGGAGCAGTGGAAATTTAATTCCAGAAGGAGCAAATGCGGTGGTTTTTAGAGCAGTAATACAGTTGTTTTGGAATCTTGTCTGATTTTGAGGTTGCTTTGTCTTGGGTCAACTTACATTCTCAGCCTTGCTTTCCGGAATATTACCCTATCGCTTACACTTCCGTGAAAGAATTTAGAATTGTACATGGCTTCTGTCCTGTATCATAACATTCTCATTTTGTTCCTTGTGTCTTGTACCTGCATTTCTTCTTTGTTTGATGTCTTTAATTGACTTTTTTTCTTCCATGCAATGAGGAAAAACTCAACACAACCATTGTACTGGACACCCACTGTTCCTATAAGAAAAAGTTTCTGTGGCACATAAGCTGTTATCAAAATTTCTTGTCGACCGTTTTGACTTAGGTTTCATTTATCGACTAGCGTAGGAATGTACCCACATAACATGACATGAATTTTATGCTTGTTTTACACTTGCAGAGAGATTAGATCAGGATATGGGAGGAATCCTCACAACTATCTGTAATCATTCTTTCCATTGCTCTTGCATTTCAAAATGGACTGATTCTTCTTGTCCAGTAAGTGACTCCAGCTGTTATCCAGCTTTCTTTTGAGCTTGTAGGTAAACTGTAGGAAACTGCTATGAATTTCAATTATTAATTATCCAAAAAATGCATTACTTTTAGACATAAGATGAACTCAGTTTATGTGTTGAAGAGTTTTAGTGGCTTGTTTGGTAGTATGCTCTTCTGAAAAGATCACAAGTCAGTAATTTCATTTTCTCATAATTTGCACTGGGTTAATTGATATCTATAACCAATACAAATTGGCCTTAAATGAAAAGATTAAAAAAATTTACTTGAAATTTGTCCTTTTTTCTGTGTAAATTACAGATTGAGCGAGAAGCAGTTCAACTAGTTTTCTTAAGAGTCTGCATGCAAACATAAATTTTGATGTGTAATGTAGACGGATTTTAGACTTACATATATTCTGTTTGAGGTTCATTTGGGTAAAGAGGTTCATGACTTTGATAATCCATGAGAACTTATATTTTGTATTATGAAGAGGTTATGTCTTGGTGTCCAACTCTTGGACCACAATGGCATTGTTTGGATGCTTGAATCTAGCTGACTATTGAGTATACATTTCAGGTTTGTCGGTATTGCCAACAGCAGCCTGAAAAATCCATCTGTATTGTTTGCCAGACATCTGAGAATCTATGGATTTGTGTGATTTGTGGATTTGTAGGATGTGGGAGGTAACTTTCTCTTACCAACTTGAGTGCCTTCTTTTTATCTCGCATTGTACTTCTTTTTATCTTCACTTATCTTCTTTATGTAGTAATGTCTCCTTCTATGTATGCATCTTCTTATGTATAAAATGACAGTGCAGGTATAGAGGAGGGCATGCCATAAGACATTGGAAAGAAACGCAGCACTGCTATTCTCTTGAACTGGAAACCCAACGTGTTTGGGATTACGTTGGAGATAATTATGTTCACCGGTTGATTCAATCAAAAACTGATGGGAAATTAGTCGAGTTGAACACCCATTGCCTACAAGCTAAAGATGGTTGTGTGAGTTGTGGCTGTGTAGATTCTGGAATTAGTGAGGCTCTTATAAGCAGCAAAGTTGAAGCAGTAATGTTTTAAATATATCATCATCCTGTAATTTTTTTTTTCCTTTGTACTGAAATTATCTCATCTACTTGATTTGCAGATTGTTAATGAATATAATGAACTCTTAGCTACGCAACTGGAGAATCAAAAACTGGTGAGCAGATTCTTCCACTTGTTAACTAAGGGATTTTCTTTTGAGCTTATAATGATGTTTTTGCTCTCTCTCTCTCTCTTTTTTCTTTTGAGAATGTGGCATTAGTTCCTTGGTTAACATTTTTTAGCTTGTGATAAATGATCAGAGATGACAATTATGTTGTTCACCATATAAGACTAGTGTTTCTGGTGAATTGATGCGTTGTTCTTTTGATAGTACTTTGAGAGTTTATTACAAGAAGTCAAAGAAGAAACTGAGGACGAAATTTCTGAGGCTGTTAAAAAGGCTGTCTCCCAAAAATTGCAGAAGTTGCAGGCCAAGCTAGAAAGATGTCTCAAAGAGAAAATGTTTCTTGATGATGTAAGTCCTTTGTCTCTTGTTTGTTGGAAAAAATGTTAAATATCTTGCATCAATATAAAACTCCTAATAATCAGTGTTATACATGGCGATAAGAGATGTATTCATGTGTCTCATCGGTTTTTCCTGTTGTAGTATAGATTCATTCATTATGGCTTGATAGAGCAGCCCTTCCAATTTAAAATTTTTCTTCATTTTACTATTTAATAACTCAATCAGATTTCGAAAACCAAATATTTGATACTTGTTCTTTAAATTTGTGTTTTAAACAACTCTTTACTGTTTATTCTCATCCTTTTTGTTTGTACTTGTAGCTCAATGAGAATCTCTTGGAAAATCAGGAGATATGGAAAGCGAAGATACTAGAGATTGAAGAAAGGTATGTCCACTTATAACAGAAACCTTCCTCTCTTAGGGTGTTGGCTTAAAGTTATTTTTTTCTTTCTACATTAACGTTGATAAAAGATTACGAGAAAGTTTTGGAAAGTATATCTTCATATTGCAATAGTTGCATTTGCCACATTTACTCGAGTGGCCCAGTTCAGAAATGGGCATGCAACATTAAGAGTGGAAGCGGATGGGGAACTTGGCTATGAGCCAATATTTGGTGGTTGCTCATGAATGGTATTTATTATGAAGCAGACTTGCATGTAAAATATAGAGTAGCATTTCTATTTGTAGGCATGTCCCAAATGTCCTTCAGTGATAGTGTGTAGAGAAAATTCTGTTCTCTACCTTGCAAGTTTCTTAATTGACTAGGACGAGCAGTTATCTTAGTGAGTTTAGGGTTATTGACTTGGTGTGAATATTAACACGGGTTAAAAATACTTTTCTAAATTGTACTTTGCTTGGCCATCATCTTAAACTTTCATTTTGTGTTCAGGGAGAGAAAAGTTCTGAAAGTGAAGGATGATAAGATCCAGGACCTTGAGGAACAGGTAGGATCAGTTTTGCCTGTGAAAGGGTCGTATTTCACCTTATATGAGTGCTATATCTATGATTCATGGAATCATCTACCTTGCAGCTTAGAGATCTGATGGTTTACCTGGAAGCAGGGAAGACAGTTGAGCAACTCTCAATATCAGATGGAATCAAGGATGCCACCATCTTGCCAGTACCAGTGGAGTCATCTTCGGGGAGCAAAAAGAGTAATAATAGAAGAAAAGGTTAAAGATCCTTATCATAAGAAAGGAGCCTGTTGCATGCTTACTTGTGGACTTGGGTTTTGCTTAAATATAGCAGGTAGTAACCTTGTGCATTTTAGTTTCTTCTACCTCGTACTAATATTAGGCTACACTTGAGACTACTAGAATCGTAAATTGAATACTTTTATTCAAGTAGTTACTACCGCTAATTAGCAATTAGCATTCATTAATCTAGAAACTATGGGAATTTAAACAAATAAGATAAATAATTTAACAATTTATAATTATCCAATAAAGCCATATAAATAAAATTGTTTTTAAAACTGTAATAATAAGGAATTTACTCGTTAGAAATTTAATTACATCTTACCAACCAAATCATGTTTTAACTTTAAAAAGCTATTCTACACATACACTCTCCAATCTCCATTCTCCATGAAATATTAATTAATTATTTAATAACCATAAGAATTGAGCGAAATATCTCCTTAGGATATTTTCCAAAAAGGCACCGTACACTGGCGGATGGATCAGACGTACATTCTCGTAGACGGATCACGCAGAGCCCTCTTAGATCAAAACTCCACTAACCATCCTCGTCGGCTTCGTTTATTGATGTCCGTGTCAGGTGAAACCAGCTTTCTCTAGTGCCCATACTATATCGTTTTCTTGTCTGTGCTGTGCGATTGATTCTTCTTTTTCCGGCTCTACGTTTTCTTTCATCTGGGATCGTGTTCTTTTCTTTCTGTGATGGCTTTGATGTGGTTATTCATCTCTTTCACCGTAGAAACCAGTAGATTCTTTGGTTTGGGTTGATTAATTGTTGCATACGAGCCGCTTTGTTTCAATTTGAGAGGTAAAACTTCAAGATGTACCCTTTACAAGATTCAAAACTATGATAGGTTTTCAGTTTCTACATATTAACTAATTTTCTTGTTCTTCATCTGGAAACCGCGAATATTGTGTTCGATTATTTTTTCTTGAATCAAGGATGTGGGGGAATGATATACGGAAAAGGACTTTGCGTTTATTGTATTCTTAATTTGGTATTGCTTCTCAAATGATTTTTCTTTTCTTGTTAAATTTTCCTTGTGCAGGAGAAAATGAAAGTTGCTTTCAATGGATGATTTGCCGGAGCAATTGGTTTGGGAGATCTTGAGCAGGGTCAATAAGACTGTTGATCGAAACTCTGCTTCATTAGCATGTAAGCGCTTCTTCAATCTGGATAGTGAACAGAGACAATGTCTACGGGTTGGTTGTGGATTAGATCCTGCAAATCATGCTCTGACCTCCCTCTGCAATAGATTTCCCAACTTGTTTAAACTGGAAATAACATATGCTGGATGGATGTCCAAGCTGGGAAAACAGTTAGATGACCAAGGACTTGCTATTCTCGCTGACAGCTGCCCTTATCTGACTGATCTCACGTTAAGCTATTGCACTTTCATTACAGATGTTGGCCTTCGTCAATTATCCTCTTGTTCAAAGCTTTCTGCCCTGAAGTTGAATTTTACTCCAAGAATTACTGGTTGTGGCATATTATCTCTTGTTGTGGGCTGCAAAAGTCTCACCATTCTTCACCTTATTCGATGTATTAATGTTACTAGTGTTGAATGGCTTGAATATCTTGGGAAGCTCCAAACACTTGAGGACCTTTTGGTCAAAAATTGTAGAGCCATTGGGGAAGGAGATTTGATTAAGCTAGGATTTGGCTGGAGAAAATTAAAAAGATTGCAATTTGAGGTAGATCCTAACTACAGATATATGAAGGTATATGATCGGCTAGCTGTTGATCGATGGCAGAAGCAATGGGTCCCATGTGAATCCTTGCTGGAGTTAAGCCTGATGAATTGCATCATAAGCCCAGGAAGAGGTCTAGCATGCATCTTGGGGAAATGCAAGAATCTGGAGAAGATTCATTTGGATATGTGTGTTGGTGTGAGGGACTGTGATATAATATGCTTAGCTCAAAATGCAAGCAGTCTTCGGTCAATTTCACTTCGAGTTCCTTCTGATTTCTCCTTGCCTCTTTTGATGAACAACCCATTGAGGCTAACCGATGAGAGTCTTCGAGCAATTGCTCATAACTGTTCAATGCTTGAATCCGTCAGCTTATCATTTTCTGATGGGGAGTTTCCCTCTTTTTCATCATTTACATTGAATGGGATCCTTATGTTGATTAAGGTGTGCCCAATTCGGCAGCTTACACTTGACCATGTGTATTCCTTCAACGACATTGGGATGGAAGCTCTTTGTTCTGCCCAGCATCTTGAAACCTTGGAGCTTGTTAAATGTCAAGAGATCAGTGATGAAGGGCTGCAGCTTGTGAGCCACTATCCTCGCTTGTGCTCATTACGCTTAAGAAAGTGTTTGGGTGTAACGGACGATGGACTGAAGCCTCTTGTTGGGTCGTGCAAACTGGAATTCCTATCCGTTGAAGACTGTCCTCAAGTTTCTGAAAGAGGAGTTATTGGGGCTGCAAAATCTGTCTCATTCCGGCAAGACTTGTCCTGGATGTACTAGGTCTGAGATGTATGCATTTGGTGCAGTTCCTTGATACATTGCTGAAATTGATCCTTGTTTAGAGTTATAAACCACTTGTCACATTTGCTTCTTCTACATATTACTTGGATTAAGATTCTTTTCCAGTATAAAGTTCACGCTGCTCTATTTAGCCCGTCAAATAAATTGTGAGGATTTCCTTCATCTTGCATTCGTAATTGTTTTCTACTGGTTCGAATATGGAAGTTTGGAATTTAAAGGCCAAAAGATCAATTTAGTTCCCAATGTTAACCATAAAATTTAAGCTAGATCTTAACGTTTTGGAGCATTCAAAATGAACCATAATATTTGAAAAACGTTCAAAACAGTCATTAACTAGATGAAACAATTGACATGAAATTTCTTTTATTAATATGATTTTTTTATTTTTATTAAAGCACAATATTGACGTGAATTTTTTTATTTAAAATAGAAATGAGTCTCACATGAAGTTAAATGGTGCATCTAAAGTTAAATAGAAGTAGATCCCACTTTCATTTGACTTACTTCCATTTAAATGATGTGTTTGGGAGTCTGAGTTTAAATGAAAGTAAGTCTCATTTCTATTTAAACATTTGGGAGGTTGAGTTTAAATAAAAGTGGGACCCGCTTCCATTTAAACGTTGCATCTATAGCTCTTCCCTTCCCTAATGCTCACCATTTTGGCCTAACACGCACCATTTTGAAGCAACAAATGCAACGTTCTTCCTTCCCCCTCAATCCCTAATTCTCTTCAATCCCTAATTTATAACGTTCTTCCTCTTCTTTTTCTTCAGCGAACAACAATCCCTAATCTGTATCGCCGCCACCACCTGAAAGATTAATGTTCATGTATCACCAATCTGTGTGGAACGATTGTTGTTCTTGTATCATCATAACCACCTCCACGTTTGCAATTAAAATCACATCGTCCACCACATCCTAAGAATTGAGGATTAACGCCACCACCGAAGTGAAAAAGGTACTCTTTCTAATAATGCCATATTATTTCATGCTAGAAAGATAGGATGACTTTGTGAAAAAAAAGATATTATACGCATTTTGTCATGTCAAACGTGGCGGAATTCTGTCAACCTGGTGAAAAATAATTATGGGATTGTATATATATGATTGACATGTAGCATTTGGCAGAACAATAAAAGCTTTTAATCATATGTAGGAATTGTTCACTTGAACAAACCAAACTAACTCGTGATTTGTGTGAGATATGAGAATTCTATCTTCTGATCTCTAAATGCCTCCACAGTCGGGGCATTGCATCAGTATTGCAGGTTAGGGTTGTTGGGTTATTAGTATTTGAAAATTAAACAATTCAAGTTGAGCAATAGTTCATAAGTCAGAAGAGAGTCGTGTGATAAAATAAGGACTTAAGCTTTCCAATTCAAGAAATGTTCAAGTTCATTAAAGACTTGTGTTATGATATTATTGAGAATAAAGTGTTGGGTGGAGTGGGTGGAGTACAAGCGTTGGTCTGCGATGGAGCTATTTTATATGTGTTGCGGTGTAGGAACAATTTAATATGCTTCATTATAATATAATGATCAAGTTTCTTCATAATTTGTTCCATCTTCTCTGTTTGAGTGCAGCTCTGAGATAATGTTATGGAGTATAATCTTTTGATTTATAGTTCTTCATACCTTCATATGTTGTATCTTTAATTTAAATTTGAATGTGAATATATTTTGGTGTTGCATCTCTCGATCAAGTAGTGTTCAATTGATTACATATTAATCAATATTTGATAATTGGTCTGAGCATGAAAGTAGAATTTGTGAATGCTTGTGATGCTACATGGTTGCAAAGCATTGTGATGCCTTTGCTTCTATAGATTGAAAGGATAATTGCTACTGGCAACGAGAATATTGGGTGATTACACAACAATAACGTTGTTACAAAATAACATTGTTATAAAATAGTCTAATTGTGTATTGTCTTTATTGAATTTTAATGATTGTGAAGGAAGTTGGTTGACAACAAATAATCTAAGATAGCATGCCCTGTTTTTGATGAAATCATTTATTAATATCGAACCATAGATTTATACACTTCATAAAGCATGTTGTCGATTTAGTCGTATATTGTTTCCACCTTTGCTTTCTCTACTGTTTTAGTATAATGGACAACAACTTCACACTTAAAGACATGGTCCAATGATTTTTCTTATTTGTAGCTTTCATGCAATATGATGAATAGGTTGGGAGATTTATGATAGTACTTAGTATTAAGTGGTGTATTTGTTTTCTTTAATTTTTTACCATTTGCATGGAATGAGACTAATCAAATCCACTTCTTTATACTTGCAACTTGCAATACCATATGCTTATAGTGAGTCCATAGTCAAATTTAGATTGTTAATATTATATAAATTGGGCTGCTTTTCAACTATACAAAAAACTCCATTATAGGTCCAACCAAATTCTATTGTCCTCATTATATTGTACTTGAAAAGTTAAAAATATTTATGACTTTGGATTTTACCTTCCAATGATGCCTACCATTTATTCTTTGAGTTATATCTCTCCAAAATATTTGTTGAATTGTGAATGTTAAATAAGGATTCTTGTGGATGGGTGAATAGCTCCTTTTTGTCATGTGAGTTCATGTTTTAAGACTAGTTGATTGATTAGGAGAACTAAAAGTATTAATATAATTTTGCGGTGACTACTTAAAGATATGGACATGACGTCTTCAACTAATACTATATTAAATTCAAATAATAATTATCTGGTGTGTTATTGTGATTTAAGAGCTCCGTTAAGAACTTCATGAAGTAATAATAACCTAAGAAGAAGATTTTATGGATGCCCGAAATATCCTGTAAGTTTATGTTTCGATAAGGTAAAATTGTTTGTATATATGTTTAATGTTTTTCTTTTTTAATTATTAATTATCTTTTAGATTGAAAGATGTATTTTTTTTAAGTGGTACCATGACAAATTTAGCAAGAGAATTGTTGAAGTAATTTATAAACTGAAGAAAGAAGTAGGTATGATGAAGAAAAAGGCTTAACGAACCACAATTGAATCATGTTCAATGTTGAAAGTTGAGGAACAAATAAAGCTAATTAAAGAAGATATTGTTTTGTTGACAAAAGAGAAAAATAAACTTAAATTTGTTTTAGTTATTATCATAATAAGGGTTTTTATACTTATGGTGAGTGTTATAATGTGGTTTGTTGTGGGCAACTTGAACTAAATTTTAGTATTTTGTTTAAAACTTAAATTATAAAGAATGAAAAATCCTCATTTCAACTAAGTTGTAATATATTGTGCATTGTATTTTGTCTTTATTGTTTTTTATTCATG
>JAOTAW010000001.1:12760679-12773595 GCA_025629945.1 Erythroxylum savannarum | reverse complement strand
GAGCCAAGGTCCCAGAACAATGTTCCAAACATCAAGGCAATGAATGTTGTGAAGAGGAATCTAACGGCAGTATATGGTGGATTGCGCCAGTAGGACCAATGTTGCTTCCATAGACAGGCAACACATTGGGTCAAAAAGGACTGCGAGTACTCAGTAGGGAAATAGAGATCCTTGGAACCAGGAGCTGGTTTGCTTAGTTCCTGAATCATCGCCTTGTTTCTCCTGAAGCACAAGTAGAATAGTAACATGTCAGCAACAAACAAACAAACAAACAAGAACAAATTCAATTGCGACTAGAAACGGTTACATGCCTGTAGAGTTGTGAATTTTTGTAGACGGCAGCAAAATCAACTCCTAAAGCTGCCTCTTGTGCTGAAGTACTGACTTCTAACATCCATGTTGCTGGATTATAGCCATCAGTAATTTTGCTTATTCCTTCTACACCCTTCAATTAAGAACAATGAGAGAAATAAGCTTGTGTTTGTGTTCCCTTATATACAGTATAAGGAACCAGAAAAATAGATACCTCAAAATAGTTAATTAGGTCGGTAGAACGGTGACCCAATGGCCCCACGTATATCTCTTGTCCTCCTCGCTTCATCAGGAATAGCTGCAAATCGTGCATTAAACACATTACTTCCGCATTTCAGTGAAACCCTTGATCAAGGAATAACAATAATCTGTTAGAATCTTACCTCATCAAAAGCTTCAAATATATCGATACTTGGTTGATGGATTGTGCATACAACAGTTCTTCCGGTGTCCACGGTGTTTCTAACCGTTCTCATAACAATTGCAGCAGCTCTTGCATCCAGCCCAGAGGTTGGCTCATCCATGAAAATTATGGAGGGGTTTGCCACTAGCTCAACTGCTATGGTTAACCTCTTGCGCTGTTCAGTGGACAGACCATTCACACCAGGCAATCCAACTAAAGCATTCCTCAATGGATTTAGTTCCACAAGTTCCATAACTTCCTCAATGAACATCTGCCACCAATTTTGACAATGTTGAGGATTTAAATTGATCCAGACCAGTACTAGCTTGCATTCATATGAGGATGCAGAAGTAGAATTTGGATTTTAGATCTAAATGCCTACCTTTCGCGTTTCAGCATTCACGTCAGCTGGTAGACGAAGCCAAGCTGAGTAGAGTAGAGATTCGTAGACTGTAACATGAGGCGAGTGGATGTCATTTTGCTCACAGTATCCTGAAATTCTAGCGAAAGTTTCTTGCTTCTTGGGATATCCAGAAATGGTGATGTTGCCTTCGATATACCCACCAGTTTTTCTACCAGCCAAAACATCCATCAAAGTTGTTTTACCGGCACCACTAACACCCATTAATGCTGTGAGAACACCTGGCCTAAAAGCTCCACTGACGCCCTTCAAAAGCACCAATCTGTCGTCATCAATCCCCTGGTTTTTCATTTCCTACATTTATCAATTCAACATCAGTGTTTTCTTTTCATCCTCGTAAGTTGGCATTTTGAACTATGTCTTGTTCTTTGTTTGTGACTTTGATACCTGAGGCATATCAACGGAGTATATAACTTCATCAAATGTTATGGAATGTGGTTCAAAAGGAAGAACCATTCCTCTCTTCTTCACATGGCTCGGCTCCCCAGATTCTGTACGCAAATGCAAAGTGAGATAGTTAAATAACAGGCAGATGAGCTGATCTGAGAGGAATCAGGTGTAAATGTGTAATCAGTCACCTGTGTGCGCGTTGTGACCACTTCCCTGCTCTGCCAATTGAATGGCTCCGGCAGGCCTGTCACTAGTTTCATTACTTTCAGGCTCGTCAGAAATAACAGCCTGAGGCTTCTCAAGTGCTGGGTGGGCAATATAAAATGCAAAATGTCAGCACAAGCTATGTATGTCTTCAAAGGTGAAGGACGTTAAAGTGGTTAACAAAACTCACGGTTGAGAAAAGTGAGAGCCACAGTGAAAAGGAAATTGAACACTACAATGAATCCGATCAATGCCCCAACTCCTATCCAGTACCAGTATGCATATGGGAAGAATCCTCGAGAAGTCAGAACTTGAACACCAAGTGGAATTGTTGTGTTGGGAGCATTCTGAACGTTGTAAAACAGATGAAAAGATGAGTTCAAATTCAAAAGGTAGATGCTCTAAATCTAATACAAGTGGGTGTTCAGGGAACTTACGTGTCTCCAATTTTTTCCGAGGAATTCGTTAACCAAAATTGCATTCTGCCCATACATCAGTGGAGAAATCCAGTAGCCCCATATCCACCATTTCTTTACGTCCTCTGCAGCAATCAGAAATCATTTCAAGTTTTGAGTTGACAGGATTCAGTCATTCATCGACTATTTAGCACAAGCTTTACCTCGTGAGAGAATAACACCACCCAATGCGAAAAGTGCAAGAAGTGCAAAGGATCCGAAGGTATTAGCAATAATCATGTTCCTTCCAACAGCGGCAATAAATCGGAATAGCCCAGAAGCCATCTGATTAATGAGTAATAGTATCATGTATTGCTTAAAGAACCTGCATAATGCCCATATCCTTTCTTTATCAGCTGGATGACATATGATTGTCTTAAACACTTGTATTTTGCAATGAATTTTCTTTTTACCTTCCAACATTAGGATCAAATCCAATGACATAGTATGTGAGGAACACCCAAAGAGCAACTTCTGCAAATGTGATGGGAATTTTAAGGAGCCAAGGGGGCAAAGAATATGCCCATGCAGGATAGAATAGAAGGTCCCTTTGCTTGTAGAACACAGGAAGCTTTGCGATGGTCATAGACAGCTCTGACATACCGTTGAACATGATCTGAATAGCGGTAAAGAACAGAGCACCAAAATAAATTCCTCCATCGTCTACTGTAACCCGATGCATCTCAGTTCGAAAGAAGAGTGACATCGCAATGAATGCCATTAAGGTAAGCTAGAAGTTCAAAGAACAATTGAAAATTTTCAGTATAACAGCAATTTTCTGAATAAAATTCTTACATAACAAAATGGTTTTGATGATCACCTGGCTGAACTTGAAGATATAGACAAAAGAGTTCCTCTTCATAAGTAAGTACTCTCGTGAGAAGTTAGCTTTTAACAATTCCATCTTTCCAACACCGTACTTTTCAGTTGCCAAAGCAGCTGGGTGACTCTTGGTCTTGTCAAATGGAGTAGATAGCTCATTGCTTAACCTTTGCCCCACCCTGAATGACTTGAATGCACTAACAAATTCGTCGACTGCGACGAAGTGATAAGGCTGATCTTTTCGCGCCCAATACTGCTTCTGATCTTTCTTTGACGTCACCTGGAACGAAACCATCATTTCCAAAGGTTAGTCGAGTTCAAAAGGAAGATTCTTTCTTTTTCTTTTCCTATTTTTTCTCTTATGATAAAAGTTAAGCCATACTTCCTGTAAGAAGTCAGCAACGCCTTTTCTTTCGGGGCACCTGAAGCCCATTTGTTCGAAAAATTCGAGCACATTTTCACGAGGGCCTTGATATACAATTTGACCATCTGAGAGGAGGATAATGTCATCAAAGAGGTTGTAGGTCTCTGGTGCGGGTTGAAGAAGGGAAATAACTGCGGTTCCATTGAGAATGTGAATAGATTGCTTTAGGCAGTTAATAATCTGGAAAGTTGTTGAGCTATCCAAGCCAGTAGAAATCTCGTCCATAAATAGTGCCCTTGCAGGTCCGACAAGCATTTCACCTGCAATTTTATTACAAGACAGGTTCATACACACACAGATGGCGACGAAATACAACCTGTTTCTTCATTGAGCTCATTTACCTGTAGTAACACGCTTTCTTTGCCCTCCGGAGATACCCCTCAACATTTCATCTCCGACCATTGTGTCTGCGCATACTTCCAGTCCTAATATCTGTATAGGACAAAGAAAGACATTATAAATAATTTGTAGTCACTGCAGAACTGTGTGATATTTATAGTATTTTCTGATCATATTACCTTTAGTATATAGTCTGTAACCACGTTGGTCTCCTCACCTTCTGTTGCAATAGCCTACAGCAAGAAAAAAGGGAAAAGAAATGAACTTTAGCGCCATCAATGGAACTCTTCTTAACATTGAAAGTTCTCTAATGCAGTCTCATTCGGTGTGAATATAATGCCAAGGCGAGTAGTTGATTAATCTCTATAAGAATGTTTGCAAATGTCAGACGATAATTCGATATAAAGACCATCGCATTAGTAAGTTTATGATATCCTTGTCTACAAACAATATCTTCACTCACCTTCATGAAGACATCAACATCAGGATCAGGCTTGATGTTAGCTGCTTTTTCTCTTCTTGCCAACTCGGCTAACATTTCTGGAAATTGCCAAAAACGTTGTAGATGTTTAAGCAACGATTTTGTGAAAATTCTGCTAGAAAGAATATAATTGAAGACCAAGTATATAGAGACAGTTGATCTAACCATGTCCGAATCCAACTCCTTGGCACCTCGAAGAAAACGCCAAAGTTTCCCTTACAGTCATTTCTCCTATATGGAGATCATGTTGACTGATATAGGCAGCAGTTCTCTGTGGAATGAATTCATTCATCCCATGACCATTGTATGTGACATTACCAGATACCTGCAAGAGAAATGCAGCTTTTTCAAATTAGATAGGAAAATCTCAAGTTAAACATACATCTCTGTCTGAACGAGCAAATTTCCAGTGTACAATCCTCATAATGAAAATGAAGGTACAAGAATATGTGATCACCTTTAGATTAGGATCAAGCTTCCCAGCCAATGCCAACAAGAGTGTGGTCTTCCCAGAACTTGGAGGACCTAAAAGCAGGGTCATTCTGCAAAATTTGCATGGTCAGAATTGTTACAAGTGGATACGCAGATTCAATATGCTAAATTGCTAATGCATAGGCCTTAACTATGAGACCTGAACTAGAAACTCAACTCACCTTGATGGTTTGACGATTCCATTAACATCCTTGAGGATGGTCAGGTGTCTCTTCCGATTTGGAAGAATATGAAGATTATTTAAGAGACCCTTTGGAATGAAAAGCAAAATTAATTTATCAGCACATTATAGTCGGAGAAACAAAATCACAATATGCCGATGATTGCATCCAATTGTAAGAGGACAACGAGCAGTTACCTCTACTATGTTGACACTGAAATTAATGAATGTAGGCAGAGCTCTGCTTCCTACATAAGCCTCTGCTTCAATATTTAGATTCTGATATCGTACTTCAATAGTTGGCAGATCAATTCCCACCCTAAAACAACATAAAAGATAGCAAAATTATCCAAAGAAAGTAGAAATTATGATGTATATTAGATCGCCGACTTCAGATAATCAAAACAGAGATCCTATGTCTACCACTTGGTCAATACAATTCCCTTCTTTTAGCATCTTTCATTGCTAAGATTTGCTACAGAAAGCAAGCTTCGGTGAAGAGTCTTTACCTATCAATACGATCCTTGAGTTTCAACAAGAATTTCTCATTGTCCTCTTCTGCTACTTTGACCAACCTCTCAAGCAAATGCTTCCTTTCTTGGAATCCAAGGTCGTGTATGTCGATCTCATTAGCTGTACCTTTCGATGCACTTGTTAATATGCCCTTCCTCAAACGATCATATGTAGGCAACTTCTCAAGAACAGCCCACTTTAGAGCCTCCTCATCGTCTTCACCACGTGAAGAACCCGAGAAAACATCCAGACCAGTATTTCTCCATATTGAAGAGCTACCTCTTCTTAGACTAGCACTTGCTCTATAAATATCACCGTTTTCCATTGATGAACAACCACTATGACTTCAGACGCAATATATCCTTAAACCCCTCCACCACTCAGAATTTGCGCGTATGTCACCTATTTCTCTTGATATTTTTGTAAACTTGTTTCTCAAAAAGAAAAGATTTTTGGAGTTGATGTGCCAAGAGAAGCACAAAATGAGAGATGGGCTTCGGTGAGATGTGGCGTGTAACAGGTATATAAAGGTGCATGGGAAGTGGCGGGTTTTGAACTTTCAAACACATACACCTTCTAGGAAAGTATACTTGTTGACCAAAAACGTGGGAAGCGTCGGTTGATTTGTCCAATGTCCACGTTATCTGGAAGCTTTGCAATTAGATAGCAACCTTAGTTGACCACTTTCCCTGACACTACAGTAAGCTTACTATTTACAATCTTTTTTCTTTTTATTATTTTAATCTGTGTGTATGAACAAAGTCAGATGGATATTGGGTAATTAAGTCCATTGGCTGATCTAACTTTTGTTGAAATTTTAATTTCGTCCATAAACTAATTTTCCCACGATGCCTTTGACTAAACCTTTTTTCTTTCTGTTGCTTTTTCATAAAATTTGACCCACGTGAATATATAGATGATGAGAGAAATCCATTTGATTTGATTGGTCAAGAAAGGTGACGAGTAAGGGTCAAATGGGCAGCTCTTGTTTTTTTTTTGAGGGACAAATGGGCAGCTCTTGATTCCTTAATAATTGAGGTTGATACAGTGTCATGAGACTTATTCATTATCAGGATGTTTGTTCTTTTAAATAATATTATTAATATTAACCAAAAAAAGTATAACCCCAAAATTCATTCATTGAGGAAGGGTCGTATTTTCATTCCTGCATCCACTATCTTAAGCTCCTCCTTTCACCTTATCAAGAAACAAAACTGGAAAGGTAGATCGCTACACCAAAGAAACAAGAGTTATTCATTTTGTTAACACATCATAGTTTGATTTACTTTAAGCCATCAAGGAAAAGTTCGTTGTGCTGTGCTAGAAAGAAATACACATAATCTATAATATCTCCTTTTTCTGTTTGTTCAAACAAGTGGGCACGGAAGTTTCTCACTTTAAAGACGGCCAGCGATACGAAAGCTGTCCAAACGAATAAATGTCTTCGACTTCTAGAGGTCCGCGGTTCTGTGGTGAAAAAAACCTTGTATAATGATAAAAGTTGATCCCATCAATGCCTAACATGGTAGACTCAGTCCCAATTATAGTTGTACCCTTTAAAGTAACTTACCTATAAACAATCCAATACAATTATAGTTGTCCCACAACAAACAGAACATGGCAGCATTGTGTTCTGGAAATATGAGAATTCTGAAATGACTTGTTATTTGTTTACTTAATTATCATTCATTAATATAGTAGACTCTTTGATTCTGATCGTTTATCAGAGGTTAGCTAAATAATTATTTATCCTTGCATGATACATACGAGGAGTGCATTGTACATATGAATTTTATATCTTTTCAAAAATTGATTATCTATGTGGATGTATGATTATGAAAATTTCATATAAGGTAATCACAAAATTATCCAAAAAAAAAGAGAATAAAAAATAAGATTAATTTATAATAGTTTAGCCAAATAATCCTCAACCTACTTAATGGATTGTCTATATTGATGTATTGCTATAAAAAAATTCATATAAGGTAATCACAAAATGATCAATAATAATAATAAAAGAGAATAAGAAAAAGAAATATAAGATTAATTTATAATAGTTTAGCTAAATAATCCTTAGCCTATTATTCTTCAAATTCTATTTGAGAATTCACTATATATTGTCTTCTTTTAATAGGAGAAGAGAGACCATTTATGTGATATCTTCTTTATCACAAGGTGGAGAGGAACCTTTAAGACCATCTTATTTTATTATAGATGAAGGAATACCCTTTAAAAAATAAAATAAGAAATTTTTGGTTATTAAGATATTTGGACAATATACATTAATATTTAAGGATAGATATTCCCTCTCTTTTAAATTTCTAAACAAAAAGAGACTCATAGGTTCACATAAGAATCCACGTATAAGGGAGAATAAAGAAAACAAGAACAAAACCAATAATAAAGCCCTCTTTCAAGTAGACTCGTATTTGACAACTCTCTCAAATTTCTATACTAACACAATCTTATACAATTCAAAACCTTCCTTTTGTATTCAAACTAATAAACTAAGGTTTAATATAGATTATACGATTAAGACATTCATTTAAAAGTATTTTTAGCCTCTCAAGACCCTAAGAATCTTTTTAACATACTAAACATTCTTCTTATAACTTATATGTGGTTTATTTACACATAAAACATGTTTAAATAGTTGTTACTCACTCAAACTAGTCTATACATGGCTAATTTCTACGTGTCTTTGACTAACCAATAGTAATCATTCGCTAACCAAATCACCTTCATTTTGAGGATTGACTATTGGAACATCTAACCCTAATGCACTCTTATTCTAGCCAATTATGAAAATACTATCATCTAGCGAAATCCAAACCTTCTATTAACCAATAACTCATTGGTTGTTATATTGGCTAGCCAAACCCTTAGTTGATATCCCAAATTATGAAATTTCCAATTATATCCACTTTTAAACACCCTATATGTTCGTTCAATAACAATTATTTAACTAGTCGATATCCTATAAAAATAAGTTAAATTCTTCCATTCTTAGGTGTTTTAATAGGTTAAACACATTCTTTAGAAAAAACTTGATTAACAAATATTTTAATTTCATTAAAAACTACTTTGATGATCAATATAGTTCCTTTACAACTCAAAAATTAATTTTGTCTTGGTTATTAAAGTATTTATGCAATTGAATCCCGAAACTAGTAAAATGAGCAAGTCAAAGTGCTGAACCAAGCATTTTTAGGCCCATAACTTGTTAATAAAAAAAATATTGAGATATTAATGAATTTGTTTAAGTTATGATAAATAACATTAGAAAGCAATATTGTAAAGAAAATTTTGTGGAAAGTTTTGGAGTTGATGCTTGAAACTTAGATTGTATAAACAAGTCTTAATAGAGATTATTCAAAAGATGAATTCATGTTTAGCAATGTCTAATAAGTGATTTAAGATCTGAATGAGTTAGTTGAAGAGTGTTAGTCCCTAATGACATCTAAAGGGGGAAGGGGGGATTTGGTGTTTACAAAATTCAACAAGTTTCTTTTAACCAATATATTTAATTAACAATAATCAATATAAATGAGTATGAGAAAATTGCTTAATATAAATTAATCAAACAATTGAACAATAATTTACAAAGGATAGGGAGCAGAGAATGTAAATTAATTTATAATATTGGGCAAAAAACGCTTTCCTACGTCCACACCTAAGACTTTTCTAGGAATTCCACTATAATTCTTCTTTCAAGGCTAAAAATAACCTTTATACAACCTTTCTTGATAAAGAGGAGCCCTTTTTGCAATGTTCTTCCAATATGAAGAGGAACCTCAATATCACTTGGATCATCCCCAAGTACAATATTCAACATCCCAACAAAGTATTACAATTAAAAAATATCCCACTTATTTACTTGATAACTCCAAAATAGCTCATTTACACAAATATAATACAACGATGCTCAAATGATTAAATAACTCTCTGAAATGGGTATATACAACATTTAAAACCTTATTGATTCTAAAACCAATAAGAAGACATTTATAGTATTTTGAGACATAAAATTATTGTTGGAGCCAAGAACTAGCTATTATAAAGATTATATTTGATACACTAGTTGACCAGTATGCATTAAAAGCTCCAAATTCACTAATCGTTGGAACATTGGTCGACTGGTACATATATTAGTAGACCAATATGCATATTAACCAACTAATATATCAACCAATGTTATAAAAATACTTCAAATTTAACAATTTTAACCTATATTAGTCAACTATTAACCTACTCAGATCGACCAATCACCCCAAAAACATGATTTTAACAACTTTAAATGCTCAAAACCAATTTGTTTAATCTAAAAATGATTAATACACTTCCTAAATTTTTCCTATAGATTATTTGATAGATCAAAATTCTTTTATATTAAGATTAAAAGCTTTAGTTCTTTTTAATGAATGTAACGACTCATGCAATGAAGTAAGATCAAAAGATTATACATGGTGAGCCTTTTGGATCATCAAATTAACAATGTGAGCTTACAAATCATAATACAATATATGAAATGACCTTGATGCCTTGATCTTCTTCTATTTTTATTTTGATCTTCATTTCAACAGTTGCAAACTTCAACTTCTCTTTATCAACTTCATAACTATCTTCTTGAGTTTATGACTTCATTTTGTTTTAAAATTGCTTGTCATCAAAATAATAATCACATTAGTAGTAACTATATTTTGTTATCATCAAAACGTTAATTGGAACCTCCATTGGTTCAATAATCTCCCCCTTTTTGATGATGAGAAAATATTTGTGATATAAGAGAATAATAATGAAGTTAAGCATACAAATAACTATCAAAGTAATGATTAGCTCCCCCTTAATGCATGTATAAAACATAATTTAATATCAAGAACAAAAGATATTCAAAATATAAAAGATATCTATACATATAAATAATATAAATTTACTCAAGCATATGAGAAGACATTTACTCCCATTAAAATTTATCACTCCCTCTAAATATAATATCACTAAAATTTCTCCCCCTTTTGGAATTATAAAAAATAAATCATTAATAAATGTAAAAAGTAATGTTTCATGCTTCAAACTAACTTGATCAAAAAGATTAAAACATATTTGAATAAAATTGATAAAATTTCTCATTGAAGAGTGCTATTGAATGTTTAAGGAGGGAAAAAATCAGTTTTGATTAAAAAAAACATTCCTAATTATGACACGTTGAGTTCGCAGTGAACACCTGAGAGTTACCTATCCCCCTCCATAGCTTCATCTTCAGCTTCTCCGTCCCAAACCCAACACCCTTCTCAAACCTCTAGATCATCCTTTTGTCCACTCCCCTAGATCACACAAAAACCCCTCTTCTCCAAACCCTAATCGAGACCAAAACAACAACCCAAATTGCCTAGATCCTACTCCGGTTTCTCCCCAACCTAAAGCTAATCCTTGTACCCAAAACCGAGCAAAAACCCCATCTCTCCCCTCCGACCTTGACACCAGAAACAATTACTACCCAACACCTGAAGTAAAAACCTTCAGAGAGCATTAGAACACGGAAATCAGTCGTTTCCGAAGGATTAGAGGCGTCCTCCCACGATAGAGCACTGACCTACTGCCCCCCGGAGGTCAAAGAGAATCAGATTTACGTTACACCTCCTCTAGAGTTAGCTAAGCAGGGCGCGACGCAATTCAAACAAACATTGATTGGATTCTTCATCGGTAAGCGTCTTGCTTTTCCAATTGTTCAGCGAGCACTAGCTAGATCTTGGGCAGAATTTGGTCTTAAGGATATCTTAATCACTAGCTCCAACAATTTCCTATTTAAATTTGATGATGAGTTAGGATTGAATAAGGTTTTGGAGAAAGGTCCGTGTCACATACAAGGAAAACCATTGTTTTTGAGGAAATGGTGTTTGAACGGTAGGGAGCAAGAAGAAGTTAGTTCAGCTCCAGTATGGACAAGATTTTACAATGTACCTGTTGAATACTGGACAACTGAAGGATTAGGATGAATAGCTAGTGTTGTAGGTTACCCTTTACTAATGGATACTCCGACAGTAAGAATGTCAAGAATTGTGTATGCTCGGATGTGCGTGGAGTTAGAGTTGCATAAGAGTTGGCTTGCCTCCTTCCAACTGGCCACTTACAATGAAGAAGGTCACTTAACATACAAGGAAATTAAGATTGAATATGAATGGAAACCTGAGTTCCCAATACAAAAGAAGGAATGGACACCCACAGGGAGGATGTTTGAGACAGGAATGCAACAAGAGTTGGTGATAGCGAAGGAGACAACCCCACAAAGTCCACATCAGAGCAGACAGGAGCAGTCAACAACCTTAGATAAGACTAGTTCCCCAGAGCCATCAATTCTTGAGAATCATATTGAGTCCAACTTAGAAACAGGCACCCAACAGACTGATCAAGATGCTGAGAAGGAAAACCACGGAGAGCAGGAAGTAAGTGCTTCTATTCAAGTAAGAGAGGATCACCAAAAGGAAGATGAATCAAAAGGAGACCTTGAGGAACTAACACATTATGCTAATAATAAAGTAAGTAGCACTCCTTCCTCTCATAGTTCTAAGTTGGTTCCTAGTAGTCCTGGTTTTAAGGGAGGGGCAGAGGGGGATCTCACAATTCGTACTAATAGGAAATCAAGGAGGAAGCAGAAGTAGGAATCAGTTCTGTTAGTTAGTGAAATGGATTTAATCTTTTGGAATGTTAAGGGGCTCAATAGCCCAAATAAACAATTAGTTGTTAAGGCTTGCCTTAAGAGGTTATCTACTGCTTTTGTTTGTTTGACTGAATCCAGAATAAGGTCTCCATCAATTCTGAATAATATTTGTTCCTTGATGTTTCCTAGATGGTAGTATTATAGTAATATTGATCATGCTTCAAATGCTAGGATAGTGATAGCTTGAAATCCAGACTGACTTTCTTGATCTATGATTAGCTTAAATGTTCAATTGATTCACTTAGAGGTAACTCCCATAAATAGTTCTTCTACCTTCCTTGTCACTTGTGTGTATGGGTCTAATAACCTTAATCATAGGAAGCATCTTTGGTCTGCCTTGTCTCATATTTCTTCAATAGTAGGACATCAACCTTGGCTTATAGCAGGGGATTTCAATGCGATTATGTTCTCCCAGGAGGCAGAACCCATGAGTTCCTCGGCCTTGCAAGGCATGAGTGATTTCAGGAAGTGTGTGGAAGACTGTGACTTATTTGACCTTAATGCTAGTGGTCCAAGTTTTACCTGGACCAATAAGCAAAGTGGTGATCTCTATATTGCCAGAAAATTAGATAGAACCCTCATCAATTCAGAGTGGTCCTCTAGGTTTCCCAGTTCTTATAGTGTTATCCTCAATCCTAACATTTTAGATCACTCCCCAATAGTGGTCAGGGCCTTAAATAGCCAGCAGAAGAGATCCTCTTCCTTTAGTGTTGGACCCCGAACTTTTGATGAAAATTAGAAATATTAAAATGAAATTAAATGAGAAAGAAATTGGTGAGACA
>JAOTAW010000001.1:12728772-12739791 GCA_025629945.1 Erythroxylum savannarum | reverse complement strand
CTTCCATTCCTACACCAAAATGATCAATTCCTTCCCTAAACTAATATCAAACACAAAAGAACAACCATGAAGATCAAACTAAACAAAAACACATAAAACAAGTCCTAAAATACAATAATACTAACTTATCATGCAAGAAACAAATGCCCAATACTTAAAAAAACACATACTAATGCACAATTATCATTGGTTTTCTATAATTAATTTGTTAAATGTCTCATATTATCTTGGATATATCGAAATTGCATGACTAAACTAAAATTCAAAACTTTCTTACTCATTTGTAAATATTAGGTTAGATTTATGTTTATGATTTCTAGATTTAGTTTGATTTGCTCTAAACACCAAAACCACAACCCCCTTTTTTTATTTACGTATTAGCTTAGCATAATTCATATGTTTCCATAATTATAATTGTTTTAGTTTTGGATTTTTTTTATATTTCTATGTAAAGTTAGTTGTACGAACATAGACGTTGTATCTTATTTATGTGGTTAAAAAAGAGGTTATGTGTTGATGATGTATGTATTATGGAATTTCTATAAGCGAAATTATTAGAATGTAATTGTTTCTTTTTAAAATATTGTAAGTAATAAACTAGATTAGTAAATTAACTTTGCTCATAGGATCGACTCTTATTTACTATATCCTACAAATACAATTGTTTAACAAATTGAAAGTAACTAAGGATTTAATTTGGTTGGGGGTGCTGCATATAAAGACATAACTTGGTTGTTTTGTGTGTTTTATGAAAATTGAAAAATAGGTGAAAAAAATATAGGAATTTGGATTGCTTGCTTAGGCTAGTTGGTTTTGACATTAATTGGTTTTATATGCACGCATTTAGTTTTTATTACCACAATACCTCTAAAAAGGAACAACAAATTTTAGCATTATTTGTTAACATTATGGTTTATAGATTAGGAAGTTGCATACGTTATTTTCTTCAACATAACAAGTTTTAAAACTCTTTTGATTAATTTTAGGTTCACACTTAAGAGAATTACCCCTCATCTAACTAAATTTAGTTTATAAGCACTTGGAAGTCTTATTTTAATTTTACATATATGGCATTAAGGTTAGACTTTTACTCAATTTAAAAAATGTCTAGTATTCGTGGTGATTTTCATTTACTTTTGACTACTAGAGAAACACTTTATGAAAATGTTATTTTTAATAATTAAGTGCCCCTTTGAGACAAAAAATGGTTATTAGGGAAACACTTAAGGACAAAGGACCAAGTACTCCTTTGAGATCTTAAGTAAGGTGAGAAGATGAACCAAGCACAAAAGGTAAAGTGCCTATTATGTTAGGAGCTAGTATGAATATATAAAAAAAACTTTAATTCAAGTTGAACCAAAATGCTTTGCATGTAGAATTGAAACATTGATATTTGTTATAGACTAACTTTATTAAAAGAGGTATGAATGTCTCTAAAGTGTTGAAATTTTGAAGATGTTTTAAAAGATGTTATATTGATGATTATACCAATTGCGAATATACTAAGACATTATGATTTTCATAAATAAATTTTCTCATTTATTGTTTATTTTTTCTTAATCTAATTTCCTTATATGAGGTAGGGTGCTAAACTAGATTCATATTTTACATTATAGTGTTGTTTTGATCGAGGATGACCAAAAGCTAAGTGTGAGAGAATTTGATAAGTGAAAATTATAGTACATTTTACACCCTTATTTTATATTGTTTTAAATTATTTACATAACATATTTGGGTTAATTATTGCATTTCCTTATTAATTATTCAAGTTATTTAATTTTATATTTTATTTCTAAAAAGGGTTAAATTGTACTAAATATTTAATCAGCCCACCAAGTAAAATGACACAGTCCAAGCAGCCAAAGATGAAAAAATGCAAAAGTAAATGGACAAAATGACAACAGTAAAAAGAAGTTGCTGGGAGGAACAAAACAACAAAGAAGCAAAAGCAGAAAACGAGCAACCTATCACCCAAAAGAGAATAAAACGTAACGTCTAAGAGAAGAAAAACTTTAAACCCAAAGTGACGTAAAAAAAAAAAGGCACACGCCAACAACCATCCACAAGCAAAACTGACAACACAAGCAGCCAAGGAGAAAAAGTATAAACAACATCACTAAGAGGACAAGTGAAATGCAGTATAGGAGGAAGGCTAAAAAAAAGCAACTAGCAGCCCATTGAATCATAACGCATTAGCTAGAGAAAAAGAACCAAAACCAAAACACATAACAAAAAAAGAAAATACAGAAGAGGAGAACACACAATAGTAGTGTCGAGTGGGTAAGTACCTGGAAGAGATAAGCTTTATCTCCATCTAATATCTTCAAAATAAAAGAGATAAGTGAAAAAAAAATCATCCAAAGATCCAGCAATGTGTGACGCTAGGAGACTTTTCGGAGACTATAAAAAGGAAGCAGTGGGAAGGAGAAAAGAGGAGTAAGTAGTCACTCAAAAACGGAGTATTTCGAGTGGATTAATACCTTTTCAAGGTGGTCAAAGCAAGGACCTAGTGCAAGGAGCTCGAGAGTGAAAGGAAAAACCAAATCCCACCTATTTCGAGTTGGTTTGTAACTGGTGGAGGGAGAAATTCCAGACCTTAAGGTTGGTCCAAGGTTTGTGAAGGCAGAAAAATTGAATGAGTTTTTCGGAAACCCTTATTCTCTTTGTTTCTAGTTTCTTATGTTTTAATTTACGATTAATTGCTAAATTCTAGTTTAATTATGTTATTTTGATTATTTGGGATATTATTTTAATTAAATTGATTATCGAGTGGATTTAACACTTATGCAATTGCTAGAATTTTGATGCCAAATTTTGGTTGTTAATTGTGTTTCTTTATGCTTGACGTATTAAGCTGGTTCAATTTCTAAGAGTAAAAGGAAACAATTAGAAACTAGTTAGGTCAATTTTCTATAATTAATTTTTTAAATCTCGGATGATCTAGAATATATCGAAATTGCATGACTGAACTAAAATTCAAAACTTGCTTATTCATTTGTAAATATTAGGTTAGATTTGTGTTTTTAATTTGCTCTAAACACCAAAACCACAACCCCCCTCTTTTTATTTACGTAATAGCTTAGCATAATTCGTATGTTTCCATAATTATAATTGTTTTAGTTTTGGATTTCTTTTATATTTCTATGTAAAGTTAGTTGTATGAACATTGACGTTGTATCTTATTTATGTGGTTAAAAAAGACGTTATTTGTTAATGATGTTTGTATTATGGGATTTCTTTCGTATAAGCGAAATTATTAGAATGTAATTGTCTCTTTTAAAAATATTGTAATTAATAAACTATATTAGTAAATTAACTTTCTTCACGAGATCGACTACATTTTTTAATACATTTGTTTAATAAATTGAAAAAGATATAAGGATTTAATTTGTATACGTCTAATGACACGTATCAATAACCAACTGATTTGTTTTAGTTTAAAAATTAGTTAGTTTACGAAAATCAATAAGTTAATTAATAAATCTGCTAGTTTATTACCTACCAATTTTTAATAACAATAGTTATTAAAGTAAATTAAACTAAAAAAATTGATCAATTCAAACGTTTTGCAATTGAATTGATTAGATTGATTCAATTTTTTAATTGATCAAGAGTAACCTTTGCTTCTCTCCTTATTTTTGAAGTCTATTTCATTTTCGAGGAAATCCTTGTTTGGAGATTAATTACAATTTAGCAAGGTTCAACATTATAAACTATTAAGCTTTGTTTATTCCTCGATGGATGCACTTTTTCCTCTAGGAAGTATATTATAAAATGAAGTAAAAGATGAGAAATTTGATTATCATCTAATTGTTGTTATTTTAAATTATTTAAAACACATTCTTGGTATGAGAGTTTTAAAATAACTTCCTATTAAATATTTATAAAATTATTTTAATAAATTATTGTCAATTAATTGCTGCATGTGGCTTTCAAATCATTTTGTCATCTTGTTGACTGGGGAGAACAGAAAAAAACAAACAAACAAACAAAAGAAACAGGCAAACAAGCAAAAGGGAAAGTAAACAAAAAAGTAGAGTAGCCAATAAGGAGAATCCCATGATATCAGTAGACTATTCCATCAATCATTGTCCAACAAAACAAACCGAAACAGTGCCCATCCCATGTTTGTCTTCTTCAAACTACTTCTCAACTCTTATTCAATGACTCCCACATTATTACATTACATTTACATGTCCACTTGGTTCCGCTTCATGAACATCCCCTTTTTCTTTTTTTATCTTTACATAATTTGATAAGCCCCCAAATCCTAATAAGAAAAAGAAACGAAAATTGCTTTCATGGTTTCCTCCTTCAAATACAGCAATTGGTCACTTCCTGTTCCTGCAAATTCATAAATACTCGTGAAAGCAAAAGCAAATTAGTTTTAGATTCAAAGCTTTCAAAGACCACAGAACCTTCACTTTAAGTACAAGGATCTTTCCAGTTTTCTTCTCTTTCTTTTTTGTTTCACTCTCTTTCCCTGCGTCTGCGGAACAAAGTATGAACCTTTCTGGTCTGTTCATGTTCATGCCCATGTGGGCATATGCAAGTGCATCTTTGTCTTTCGTAGTTGACGCCAGACCAGACTCAACTCTTTTCATTTCTGGGTCTTCTCTTCTTGCTCGAAAGGAACCCGTTTCTCTTTTGACTACGAAAATGGAAGCTCAAGCTCCAGGTATTTTAATGATGCACCTTGGCTACGTCTTGTTCGAGAATATGGGCTTTGGTTTCGTGATGGTTTATTACCGCTTGCGTTGCCTTTCAATGCATGTTTTACTCGATTCATCTACTTTCATGGGAAAATGTGCAGCCGTTCTTGCCCATTGGCGCTCAAATTTGAACTGTTTTACTATAAAAGAGGAATTTCAAGCTAGATTCTTGAGTGCCACACACTGATTTTAGCACAGATGAAAGCAATGCTACTAGAAATTTTAACATTTCTTATCAATATCGGCTTATTTCGTAAGGTCTTAGCTTCTGGAAACAAAAAATTGAAAATAGGTTTACGATTCTGAGAATGGAAGCTCCACTCAGTTTTTTTTTAGACAATCCAACGTGAGAGGGCAGACGTGGGACAAAGTTTTTCTTTTCGCCTTTGACGGTCACTTGAAATCAAAAAGATTTTATAAATCACATTTGTCCGTGTCTCTCCTACTTGAATGAATTACTTCTTAGTTAGACCTGCTTATTTCTTTACCAATTATTTCAAAGATCTCGTTGAACATTCCACAGCTTGTTTCTTCTTTATCTTGATGGTTTTGAACTCTTTTCTGTTTCTTCCTGGCTTTCAAAAGAGGCATCTTTACTGGTTATGCAGGGACGGAAACAGTTCCTGATGTTAAAAGCGTTGAGAACCACGAATTGAACAAGAGAATTCTCATAGCACTAATTGTCGCTTCCAGTATTCTTGGTTGTATCTTGATCTTCTTCTCATACTGGATCTGTAGATTGTATAGGTCAAAGAATTGCAGCACTGAAAACAAACAGAACTATGGTATGCTTTCTTGGGCTTGCAGATTATTTTCTGGACTGATGACCCTCGATCTATTCTTTTCTGTAAGAAACATTTTCAGTATTGCTTGTTCAGTTTTGATGTTTTCTTTTAATAAAAATTTACCACGAAGATGCTGCAAAAGGACATTTGGGTGGACGGAGTTCCTTGAAGATAGCTGGTAAACGGGGTGCAGTTACAGTTATGGACTACCAGCTGTTAGAGGCTGCAACGAACAATTTCAGAGAAGATAACATTTTGGGTGAAGGCGGTCATGGATGTGTCTATAAAGCTCAACTCGATGAAAAGCTCCGTGTAGCAGTGAAGAGATTGGAGGGTGGGGAGCAATATGTGCAAAGGGTATATGAGGTATGTCTAAGAATTTAGGTGGATAAGTTGCTTTGGGGCTAAGTCTAATTGTTCAGCTGTTCCTTACACCTTTCTTCCTTCCTTCTCTTCAAATCTTAATGGGAAGTGCAGAATGAGTTGAATTGGTTGACCAAAATTCATCATCAGAACATAATTTGTCTCTTGGGTTGCTGCACTCATGGTGAAAGTAGGTTTCTTGCATATGAGATGATGCAACATGGGTCTTTGGAGAGTCAACTGCATGGTATTCTTCATCCTGTTATCATTTTAAGTAATCAAAAACAATAAGAGACTAGAAATGGGATCATCTATTGTTTCTCCAACTTGCTTATTATGTTGCTGCTGAACATCACAGGATCAACTCAGGGATCAATGTTATCTTGGCAGCTGAGGATGAAAATTGCTGTTGACGTTGCAAGGTGAGTTCTCCAATCAAAGTTGGAGCTTTTATACTTATTTTATTTTACATTTTCTTTATCATAGGGCTTTTTGTTGTTGTTTTTCTGTTTCATTTTAATTGACAATGGTGTAATAGGGGATTGGAATATCTTCATGAGCACTGTCATCCTCCCATTGTGCATAGAGATCTGAAGTCCTCTAATATCCTTCTGGATTCCAACTTCAATGCAAAGGTAACCTGGTTAGATTGTGAATTTTAGCCTCTTGATTAACCTCAGCGAGCAATGCACAATGACTTTCATGTTTTTAACTTCTACTCATTTTCATTCGTTATACTGTAACTACATATATACTTCAGCTGGTTGTTTCTTGATTCAGCTTTCTGATTTTGGCCTGGCTGTACCTTCTGGGATTCAGAGTAATAACATAAAGCTCTCAGGGACTTTAGGTTATGTAGCACCAGAGTACCTTTTGGATGGTGAGTTGGAGTTCTACATATAATAAGGGACTATAAGGTTTCCTTCTGTAAAAATAATTGTTTGGTAACCTATTCCTATCGTCTAAATGAGATTTTTTTTTCCAATTGACATTCAGTCCAGCTTATCATGAGAATGAAGGTGAGGGAGTTTAACAAAGTAACTGATGCGTGCAAGTTTCATAGGACTTGAGAAAATTTTCACTAAGTTTGTCATAAACTTTT
The DNA here is from genome assembly GCA_025629945.1 of Erythroxylum savannarum. Taxonomy (NCBI): domain Eukaryota; kingdom Viridiplantae; phylum Streptophyta; class Magnoliopsida; order Malpighiales; family Erythroxylaceae; genus Erythroxylum; species Erythroxylum savannarum. The sequence continues at coordinate 12,732,829 of JAOTAW010000001.1, read as the reverse complement.
AAAATCTTATGATTTTCTACTTCAACATATCTTTATTTACCTTCATTGTATTCTCAGGTTGCTTTGCCTAAGTGAACAATTAAGCTCATCCCTCCGGAGTATGAGTACTAATGTTTAGACCACAATATGGCTTGGCCTTATTTTCACTGCCCTGCAAAGAAGAGAAGCATCTTTTCTCTTGTGGCTGATGTTTAAAATAGTTAAACATGCAACTTTTTATCTTTTAAAATAGTTTAACATGCAAACTTTTTATCTTAGATTGATAGAGAGTAGAATCAGATCCAGCATTTTATATTAGAATCTCTTTTATGCTGAGATCTTTTTACAGAATGTCTACGCTGTTATATATTGTGGTTTGTGACAGAATTATAACCTGCAATTTAGTTGCGTATAAAAATCATAAATCATGGTGACCTTGTGAAACAAAATTTGTAAGCAGTTATTTTCTGCTTTTATTAGGGACGCTAACTGATAAAAGTGACGTCTATGCTTTTGGAGTTGTGCTTCTGGAGCTCCTTACTGGTAAACAACCAGTTGAGAAGGCCTCACCAGGAAGTGTGTCCTTAGTGACCTGGGTACTTATCCTTCAAAACCCAAATTTTATCACTTTGAGTTATTTCACGAAGGATACTTGGATTTGGAGTTTGATTATATAACTACTTTGACAGGCTATGCCTCTGCTCACCAATAGATCAAAACTTCCAACCATTGTGGATCCTGCTATTAAAGAAACTATGGAATTGAAGCATTTGTATCAGGTAATATGACTGGAAACCTTTTTAATCATGGTCGTAATTTTCTTATTCATTGTTCTTTTCCAATAATCTGATTGGGTGCAAGTAGGTTGCTGCTGTGGCCGTACTCTGTGTACAACAAGAACCAAGTTATAGGCCATTGATAACGGATGTGCTTCACTCTCTCATCCCTCTTGTACCTCTAGAGCTTGGAGGGTCCCTAAGAGTTACAGAATCTGTACCTTCTGCCGTACCCTCTAACTGATGCAGTAGTACCTTGCACAGCTTGTATGTCTTCCTAGTTCCCCAAAGAATCTTTATTTCTAACGAAATGTTTCATTAAAAAAATTGGATGCCTGAAATCTTTCCAACCATCTTTTCAGTTCCTTCTGGTACTTTTTTACAGTTGCATGGTGAATACAAACGCATGTCCACATGCAAATATGTTGATTCTTGAAATTTCAAATGGCAAATCTGACACCTGGTTTAGAAGATACCCTCTTTCCAGACATAGGTTGGGGCTTAGGTTATCAACGTGGAGATCATTATAGCATTCTATGCACTGAAAGAACTGATAATCGTCATCAGGAGCTTCAGGTTCGTGCTGTTGATGACATTGATCGATGACATGGGTTTAGATGGATTAAAGTTACATGATAAAGACAGACATCCATGATTATTTCAAATTTAGGAACTTTACTACAACTACTGTATCTTTACATGTAACCACTTGTTCACTAACTTACGTTTGATTAAACATGTAATAACAATGATAAGAACGTTTTCGCCTACTTTACATCAACCTTGATCAGTCAATTATATACTGGTATATCCAGGTTCAACTTGATTACACACAACTTGAGTCCACAATTTCAGGACCAAATGATCATCCCTACCGGCTCCAACACTAATGCAATTGCATAGAGCACCATGTTAGGACAACCGGTTTGCTCGACTAAGCAAAAAGGGGGAAAAAAAAAATTCTCAGTTTAGAAAATCGTAGGGAAAAAAATATCTTATAAAAAAACATCTCCATTCACACCAATCACACATAAAATACCGACTTCATAATTTAAAACCACGTAATCTAAGATGTATCACTGATATTTTTAATGCACCCTAACTTCAAATTATTCACAAAATTATAATTACATATCAATTCTCATACATAATTACACTCACATTTGTAATTTAACAGATTTAATGAGTCTTAACTACAACCCTTGTTTAGGATTTTAAACATTTTTCCTAATTTTAATAAAATTAAATATATAATACAGCAATCAACAATAAATAATTAAAACTCTAATTGAAGTATGCTCCCTATTACCCGCACTAACATACTTCAATTTCTTTTTTGACTTGAAAACATGACTACATAGTACTTAATCCTACGATTATTATTTAAATTAAGTAAAATCACTTTTCTTCCCTTTTAATTTGTCTCTTATGCCTTTCTTGCCACTTTTATCTGATAAAAATTATTATATTATAATTAAAAAAATTAAAATAATATTCAAACATATATATTAATCAATCAATATATTTATTGAGCGTGTTAGTAAGTTTTCTTATAAATTCTCTAAACCAAAGCTTAGAACTTTTATACTCATCTTTGTTTGTTACGTAACCTATTATCTTGCAAGAACAGATACAAAGGAACGTGAAGTGAATTACGACAACACATACATTTATTATAGTTTAATATTATTGTTGTCGTTGTGCTACAATCTGTGACGACAAACCAGATGCTGTTCCTTTCTCGTTTTTTTTTTTTTGGGTTGTACGCGGCATATTTTAGGTGAGTCTCAATTATAAGAATATTTTAGGAGAGTCTCAATTATAAGAAGGTACTTTTAAACCATTTATATCTAAACTAATCTCTGCTCGAACCGGGTAGGTCCCTTACATGGAGCAAAATTCTGACCCTAAATTTTAAACAACTGTATACATAAAAGAGGGTTTAAATTCACGACCTCATTTAAATCAAGAGAATCCCTTACTAACTCACCTGTACCCTAAAGTGAAGTCTGTTCTAGTCTCGTTTTGGTGGCAAATTTTGTAGTCAAGTTATATAATACTTTTCTATGGAGACCATTTTAAAATTGCAAAACCCGGTACACTGATATTGTAATATAATTCTATTTTTGTGTTTCTTTAAAATATGTATGAAGGAGAGATCACTATATCATTCTCACGCCAAAAACATACCGGATGACAATTTGAAGTTTCAACCATGAAGACAGAATTGTATCGCATTTTGTAAGAAATCCTTCTCGTCTTCTCATCTTTCCATCTAGATTCTCGAGGGAGGATATACTAATCGTGTCCCAAGTTCTCTAACTATAGGGGATCAAAAGTGGTAGACTCTAATCTCTAGACTCTAGGTGTCTAAAACATAAGAAAGAGTTTTGTTTTTTTGGTTAATCAAAACAGTGATTTAACCTAACCATTGCATATTTTTAACGCATGGATGTCTGCTAGCTCCCATGATATTATCAATGAATCCGATAAGACAAGAATCCAAAGACACAAGAATATGCTTTGCATTCTGAAATAGCTAAGTTCATAGGTCTCCCGTAATAAAAGGTTGAGAGCCACATAAGTTTTGGAAGTTTGGTTTTCTCTTTTCAAACACCGCTAAAAAAACTTCTTATTCACTCATAATGGGATTATCAAGTTGGCTCTGCTCTAGGAGCTCCAGTGACATGATGGTCACGATTGTTTATCCAGGAGGCCACTTAGAGCTCCTCGATAGTCCAATTCTTGCGGCAGAAATCATGCTTCGGAACCCAAAATTCACTGTTGCCTATCCACACGTGTTCAAAGATCCATGGGCTGTTGTTTCACCAGACACCACGCTAATGCTTGGCCAGAAGTTCTATGTTGTGCCAATAAGCACCATTAGAAAAATCCAGCGACAGTCTTTGAGATATTCTGCTTCTCCAAATATTGACTACTCCTTGTGTACGACAAATAAGGATATGGAAAGCGAAGATGAAGCGTCTTCAAATTTCTGTTCTATATCAACAAAAAACATCAAGAACTCTATTGGATGTCTATATTGCTGCACGTTTTTTAAGAATAAAGACAGTGGTGATGATGCTAGCGAGGTGATAAGATCCTCAGACAGTCCAGGAACTTCTTCAGAGACCATAGAACTGATGAGGAAGAGGAACAAAGACGCTACTAGGGGATCACCAAATGGATTTTCTTCTTATTATTATTGGCAACCAAGACTAGAGCGCATAAACGAAGAGTGAATCATAAACTCTCTTCATCTGTAACAACTTTTTTAAGGCTTGAGGCCGATCTATGTCCAT
>JAOTAW010000001.1:12660105-12674461 GCA_025629945.1 Erythroxylum savannarum | reverse complement strand
TAAAGCATACAATTTTAACATGTATATATATATATATATCAAACATATAAATAAAGCATGCAACTTATCCACTCATAATCAAATTATATGCACAAAATATGAAGCTTTGATTTATTCTAATTATTGATATTCATAATCTAAAATAATATTTCCAACTCCTTGGATTATTAAATTAGATTAAATCAATTGATTCTTAAATAAATTAAATTATTATTCTAAATATAAATTTAATATGATTTGGAAACAATTTTCAAATTCAATTGGAAACTATTTCCAATCTTTTTTTTACTCATTTAATTTAAATTAATTTAAATTTTTTTTTAATAAATTATGCTTCTTATTATAATTTTGAAAAACTTTTTAAAATTTTATAAGTAATGCATTCTAATCCAATTAGAAAACTATTTTTAATCTAATTAGAAATTATTTTTCTTAATTAGAAAACTATTTTTAACATTATATAAATTACTTTCAAAATCAAATAAAACACTTTTAAATTTAATTAAGAAAGTAATTTATATTATTTATTTAGAGATTAATTTCTTGATTTATTAAAAAAATAAAATTTAATTTAGAAACACCTTCATTAATTACTTAAAAATTCTTTTTTAATTTTAGGAAGTCTAATTAATTAATTGTAATCTAATTAAAATATCATTAATTTAAATTCTAGAAACAACTTTTCTAAAATTTAATAAGGAATCAATTTAATTATTAATCTTAATTTTTTAAGAAAAATGATTAACATAATTATGAAATTAAAATTTAAATTTAAAACTTGGTTATAGTATATATAGCAATACAAATTTTCATAAATATGCAAATAATATTCTAAATAAATTTCTCATATAAAGTCAATTAAGTGAATTTGTCATCTACCAAGCATCTACATGTTTATTTAAGTATTTTCAAACTTTGGTCTATTAGATTGACTATTTCATTTATGAGAAAAAAATATGATAGTCTTTTTAGGTTGTATTAATATTATTTCTCAATAAATATAGTTCATATTCTTACATTAAAAAAATCCAGTTTTAATAAAATAATGATTAAAAATAATATATAAATAAGATACGAATATTATATTGTATTTTTATTTATAATGTATATAATAAAATATATATTTAAATAATTATATCATTAAAATATAACAGTATAACTAATCGATCGTCTTTAGAACATACGCTAATCGATATTATGGCAACACGTGATGAATTTTAAGAATACTGACATTAGATATTTATAAGTTTTTTTTGTGGTCATTGTTAACCATTTTTGTCACTTGACTAGTTGACTTGCTTTTGCCCTGGCGTCTGCGTCTATTCTGTTGGAAGCTACTTGATCACCTTCCAGTCGCATTCCACGCAAGCGGGAGAAAGAGACTTTCGTTAGCATCTACTGCGTATCAATCTCTGGTCTCAACTCTATCATTCTCTGTTTTTCATTTCTCTTTGTAGCTACATCTCTGTTTCTATTGTGCAATGCTTGCCGAGTTGGACTGATCACAAAAAATTGTTTATCGTATATTGTCTCCTTCAAAAGGTAAAATTTTCATATTTAAAGTTGAAAATGTTGCCTGTTTTTGCAGAAATGTTTAGAAACTTAGTAGTTTATTATAGAAAAGTTGCAGGGTTTTGATGGATGATGTAGAGAGAGGCCAAGAAGACAAGAGAGGTCTGTCACAGAAAAGAACCAACGATGGGGGAGAACTGGCTATTACTATCCCAAGTAATGGAGCAAAAGCAGATGCCATTGTTGACACTGAAAACTTAGAAATGTCGACCACAAATGATCAGTCGAGGCCAAAAGATTCAGGTTCTGATATATCTGAAGATGCAGGTTCTGATATATCTGAAGATGCTGCAAGGATTCACAGGAGGATAAGCATTCAGAGATCAGTGTATTCAAAACGTCGCTATCTCGACGAGTCACAGCATTCAAAGGCACAGGTAACTGAAGAGTACGATGATTACGAAGAAGAGATCTACAAGAAAGTTAAATCAAAGCAAGAGAAGACGAGTAAATTAAATGCTGGAATTTTTATCGAGTGGATGGCAAGTTTGTGTATCATGGGCTGTTTTGTGGCTAGCTTGACTGTTGAAGAACTTAGAAAGACTGTTATTTGGAAGTTGAATTTTTGGAAGTGGTGTATGTTGGGGATGGTGACTTTCTGTGGCATGTTGGCCACTAGCTGGTTGTTGCGCTTTATTGTTTTTATCAATGAGAGAAACTATATGATGAGGATAAAGGATCTGCCTTTTGTTCACTGTTTGAAGAGGAGTGTTCAGGTATTTATTTGGATCGGTCTAGTACTTCTTGTTTGGGTTTGTTTGTTTAATCAAGGAGTTGAAAGATCTGAGACTGCCAAAAAGATTCTAAAGTTGATAACGTGGACTCTTATTGCGCTTCTTGTTGGAACATTTTTCTGGCTTTTAAAGACTGTGTTGCTTGAAATTGTATCGTCTAAATTTCGGGTGCATGCATTCTTTGATAGAATTCAACTATTAAGCTTTCAAGGCTATATTTTGACAACCCTTTTAGGGCCTCCACTCATTGAGCAATGTCTGGTGGGTGGCCGCTCCAGATATGGCAAAAAGTATAAAAGGGTTAAGAACAGAAAATCGATTGACTTGGGAAAGGTCTATAAGATGAAGAAAGAAGAAATCTCAAGTTGGACTATGAAGGCTTTGGTAGACAGTGTGATAAATTTTGGTTTTCCTACTGCCTCCTATGATCATGATGATGAGAACAATGAAGAAATGATTGGCAGTGAAATGGAAGCAACTGCTGCTGCATTTAACATTTTCAGGAATGTTGCTGAGCCTGGTTGCAAGTGAGAACAAAAAATTTGATTGTTATGGATATCATGTTGTTAAATGTATTTCCCAGCGTCTGATATTCTTTTTCTTCGTATGCAGATACATTTCTGAGGATGACCTGCGACGGTTCTTGCCAAGGGAGGAACGCGACGTTGTATTTCCTATGTTTGATGGATGGCAGACTGGACGTATTGATAGAAAATCTTTGACCGATTGGGTGGTAAGACAAATTCATTAAGTAGGAAGAACTCCATTGGAATAGCAGTTTCATTTTAACTTCAGAAAAATTCTATTAGCTCTACATGTCTTGGATGTTCTGCTTCTTCATGTTTCGGCTCCTAGCTTCTATTTTTCATACTGATAAGATGTTGGGAGTTTTGGCAGTAGCATCGCAATGCTGATTGTCCATTTACTGACAGGTTGAAACTATAAGAAAAATTGACTACATGCATTCAATGTTCAGCAATTAAGTTTGTCGAACTCTCTTATAAAATTGCTTTGAGTTCCGAAAGTGATTCTGCGATATCTTTACAGTTGGGGTTTTACAAGGAAAGGAAGAGGCTTGCACATACTTTACATGACACCAGAATGGCAACTACACAATTGAATAAAGTCTTGTCAGTGATAGTGGTGGTTGTAACCATTGTTATCTGGCTTCTTTTGATGAATATTACCAAGTCGGAAACTATTGCCATATTCCTAACAGCTGCAGCTTTTGCATTTGGTAACACCTTTAAGACTATATTTGAGGCCTCTATATTTATATTTGGGGTGCACCCATTTGATGTTGGTGATCGTTGTGTTGTTGATGGCGTTCCTGTAAGTTTTTTTAACCTTCTTTTCCTATCTTCTTCCACTTGTTTCCTTTGTCACGATTGGAAAAATCTAACCAGCTTGTTTCACATGAAACTTGACAGCTCGTGGTTGAAGAAATGCATATCCTAACAACGGTTTTCTTGAAACTCGATAATGAAAAGATTTACTACCCAAACTCAGTTTTGGCTACAAAGCCCATCAGCAATTATTACAGAAGCCCTGATATGGGTGAATCTGTGGAGTTTTCAATTGATTTTAATACACCAATGGAAAAAATTGGGCTGCTAAAAGAAAAGGTTAAGAGGTAAGTTGATGGAACTCTTTGCTTGAAAATAGTTTTCACCATTTGATAATTAAAATACGCCTCTACCCTTTTTAAAATCCACTTGCGATTGGTATTATTTTGTTGTGGCAGGTATTTGGAGACGAATTGCTCACACTGGTATCCAAGCCACAGTATTGTCTTGAGGGAAATGGAAGATGATAGTAAGTTAAAACTGATTATTTATTGCACTCATACCATGAACTTCCATGATTTTGCTGAGAAGATCAGGAGGAGGACTGACCTCGTAGTTGAAATGAAGAAAATTTTTGAGGAGCTGGATGTACGAAGTTTATGCCCACAAAATGTCGGCAATGTCCCAGTGAGCGCCTCTTCTTGCTTTTATAACTGGAGTAGGTTAAAGGGTGATCACATCTTTAGCCTTCCAACAGTGCCAAAACATACTTAGATATAAATAATAGCATTAAGGAATTTGTATTTCTTTAATATATTAAACTTCCCAAACTACTGCTTATCCCTTTATTTCATATCTTTCTCTATTTTCTTTCATTTTCTTCAGAATCCGAGCGGAGGTTGGTAGTTACGTATCACCAAGTTTCTCAAACATTGGAGCAAATTATTGTTGCATTTCGTATTCTGGAGAAGTCATGGAATAATTATTGTTACCAAGTCAAATCTGCTGGAACTCATGTAAACGGCTATGTTGGTCCTGCACATTAGCCCCTGGAAAAGGGGAAAACATTGCCATTGGATTGAAACTCAACTTTATGGTAATTGGAGTTGAATTATCTTTATGGTAATTGGAGTTGAATTATCCTTTGTTAGACTTACTTGAAGGGAAAGAATTCGATATAATCTACTAGAAGTTGAGGAGCCTAAATTCTTACAGGTAGAAGACATCGACGTCTTTTAAAACTTTTTCTTTTCTATATCAGTTTTTTATAATTTAAAATTTTCTTTGAAGTTGTTTTGTTTATTTGAAATTATTTTATATTTTCTTTTCATTTTTTAAATACTGACAAATTATATATATTGAACACGAAAATTCAATTTAACTTCTCTCAAGATCATATGCTCTCGATTCATTTGAGTTTTTCAAAAGTAGACCAACCTCTTGTTTTCAATTGAAATCCTTATTCATCTTTTTTTGTCTTCATTATTCAAATTCTCTCTTGTGAGTGTTGTGAGTATTAACTTAACAATTATAATAATATACCTTTCTCGAAGCTTTAAATTGTATCAAATAAAGATCAAGTTATTTAATCTTTTGTATTCAATTTACTCATTTTCTTGAAATGGATGAATTTAGATGTGCTTAAATTTCTTTCATACCTAGTTACACTCACACACACATTAACTTAGAATTCATATTGTAGACCTTTGCAATTTTGGAGCATCACTTTTGAATTGATCCCATTGAGCAACAATAAGACAAATTAACCTTGTAAACAAAATAAAGTGAAGCTTAATTTTTAACAAGTAACATAAGTGTAAAAATATATCTGGATTAGGTTTTTCTCTTTGACGAATAACAATAGGTATTTCAAAATCACCAAAAGCATCCTTACAAAACTTCATTTGTGAGCTTAGGAGATCTTACATCATCTTACAGGCAACAATTGTTTTAATAGTCAACAACATTCTCTTACTAACTTTAACTATATATGTATAACTTAGTTTAAAATAGACACTAAAATTAAAAAATGCCCTAGATGCAAACAGTAGAGAGTAAAGTTATCTTTCTCATCTCTCGTTGATGATTGTAAGATAAGGTGTATAAAAGAAATCTTATTTTTCAGATTGTCCTTGTTGCTTCCTTCGCCCTCTCCACGACATCATAAAAATAACTTGTTGTCGCTTTCTCATCATTATTAGGTAGGCAAAGTACTGTCACGAAAGACTCATAAACTCAGATAACAAATTAATATTGAGACTAAAATTCATCTTTAAGTATAATTATATAAACTTCTAATCCAACATTAGATTTAGAATGTTGAGATATAACTTACTTGTCACTTGTAAACATTTGCCTTAACTCCTTCTTTATCATAACAAAACACTAAAGTGATAAAAAATTAGTCACAAATCTTGTAATAACAGAACGACACAAATTTCTACCATTAGTGAAATCCTTTCTCATCAAGTTTAGGACCCATGAATAATTATAGATAAACTTGGTCTTCTTCTTTTTTTCTTTATGCACAGTTTCATCAATGATATAAAAGTATCCAATATCTCCTATATTTTTTAACATCAAGTCTATGCAATTTGCAATACAAGCAGTCCAATAAAAAGAATTATATATGTTTTACAATCTTTTTCTAGCTACTTTGTAAGTAGAATCATTGTCAATAATAGACTGAACAATGTTTTCTATCCAATTTTATTCACAACTTCATCAAATATCTGAAACAAAGTTTAAGCATATATTTCAAAGACATTGTCTCCTTAGTAAAGTAAACCAAAAAAATTGATAATAGGCTCCTGTTTTTTATTCGTCCAATTATGACATATGATTGAACACCCATAAGTTACCCAAGTTATCAAATAATTGTTTATCACAAATTGAGTTAATCAAAAGTTAACTCTGAAGTTATTAATTGAAGGAGCTTCATATATTGGATCGTATAAGGCAATAATATCCACTAAAGGTTGGTAATAATAAGATTGGGCAGCATTGAATGATATACCTTAATCATACCACCATCTAGCCATTACCATGTATATATTATAACTAGCTTCTTTAGATTGTAAGGCACTATAGATTAAAGGCTGAGCTTTAAGAGTTGTTCGTAGTATAAAAAAGTTAAATACATGTCTTATTCATTTTCTCACATTAGGTGCAACATTCCCTTTATGTTGGATAAGAAAACTACTTTCAATATCCTCACTATCATCTTGACCAAAAGAAAAAGAAATTCTACTACCAATTCCATAATTTAATCTTTGTCTTCTATTTTTCAAATGCTAATAATCTTCAAACAAAGTTTTCATTTGCCATTTCACGTCATGACTCTCTTTCTTATAAGGCTCAACATTACCTTTGATCTCAGCTAAATGCTTTTTTAATCTTGTGATTCCCTCACCTTTTAAACACATGTTATATTATAAACAAATAATATGGTTATTCATTTTAGGAACTAATCTATCATAAGTTTAAGCTGAATCATTGAATCTTCTTGAAGGGGCTGAATTGTTTGGAGTACTTGAACTTCCCTCTATTTATTTGTAAAAAAAGAAGAAGGCATATATCAAAATTAACTTAATAACTTCATATCAAAATAAATTTATGTAAAATAATAGGAAGAAATAGATTAACAACATTTTCTTGATAATCATATTATATAGATATTCAACAAACATTAGTCACAACACATAACACATGGTTGACATTTGACAATATTGAGTCAACTAAAACTAATATTAGTATAAATTATTGGGAATTTCCTTCTTGATTCAGTCTGCATCGTATAAAAAAATCGCTTAATATTTACATGCATGTTGTTATTGAGTCATGCAAAGAGATCTGTTCTATACTTGCAACCATTCTGGAAGAGCCATATAATGGATGCATAAATATTGCAAAATAACTTTACAACTTAAATCATTCCCTCTTAAATTAAAGAGAACCTACCCGAATATATTCATCTAAATTAAAAAGATGCATACGAAAAATACTAACTACATAAGCAAATTACATCCCAGTAAGTTTAAGAATAAGATAATACTAGTGTAAACTCCTTTTATAAGAGAAAGTATTAAAAAGAAGAATATTCATAAAAATATTATATATTTTATTCTCTCACATCAACCTACAAGTTAAATGGGTTAAGCTTATCTCACATTGCCTACTCCTTTACCTTGAATTGAAACTCTCTGACGATACGGAGGGCAAAATCTTATGATTGGACTTTGACATAAACAGGAACATTAACCCATCATTTGTCTACATCTAATCACAAGATTATGCCCTCTTATAACATTGACCCATCATTTGTCTACGTCTAATGAAGCTGTGACCATTTGTTTAGCTTTTATACACTAGATTTTGATTGGGAGTTAATTATGGATTATAATGTTAAGTGATAAATGAATTGGGTTTTTGGATCCCATAGTTCTTTTTTTAATTAATTTGATGGTTACTGTGATTTATTATTAAAAATTGAAATTTGAGGTATTATATATCCAATAAAAATTAAAAAAGAAAATATCACACATATATAAAGATTTTATAACTCAGTTTTTAAAATGTTAAGTTCTATATATATATATATAATGAGTCATCAATTTGATGATTTTCATGATCTTATTCATAGTTGATATAACCTAATTTCTTATGTACATCAAAATTATTCATTGGGTTTATAGATAAATAAGCCATAGTCACTCATTAATTAAATAAGAATATGTTAATTAACAAGAATAAAGTGAGATATTCAAATTTTTAAATAATTACATGAAAAAGAGATTAAAAAATCTAATATCTTGAATTTTAAGTTAATTAGATTTTTAAATCAAGTATTGAAGAAAAATAGAACTTACGGTAAGAAGAAAATTGTATTCTTCTCATAAAGATAATATAACCTACAACTACTTAGAGGGAAAAATTGTAACTATCAGTTCACCAAAAAATATGTTACAAAGCTAACAAATTCCTAATTATTCTTGACCATGTATGATTGCATGTACATATGAGTTAACTTATATACTTTCATCTTTCTCTTAAGCTAAATCTGGGAGCTAAAAAAATGCAACTTAGACAACAAATAGCATAATGTGAAGTAGGAAAATATGTTATGAATATATCATATATTTTTGCTAAGATTAAATGTGTTAGAAAAGAACAAAGCCTTTCTTGTATCCATCCCGAACAAGATGGTAGTCTATGTCAAGGTATTTAGTATGTTTATGGAAGATAAAATTTCTTGTAATATATAAAGCTGCCTTCTTATCACACAAAGAGAGACAAGAGATGGAATGAAAATTTGAAAATCTATTATAAGATAAGAGATCCATTTAAGTTCACATGTTGTGGATGCTATGAAAGAGTTTGACATAGATTTTAGAAATAAACAATAATCATATGTAGAATTTGTAAAACTAATTAAGTATAGTTACAAAGTAAATTTACAATTTCATTGGTAAGAAGCCCATATGGTGACCTTCATAATCGACCTACTTCATCTGGTTTAGCTTTAAGACATCCTTCTAGAGGTATCATGTACATCAAGGTAGCATGTAAAAATGTGTTATTTACATAAATTTGATAAAGAGGGAACATGTTTGAAGAAGATACAATAAGTAAAATTTGCACAATCATAACTTTAGCTATTGGATATAAACTATCCATATAATTGATGCCCTCAATTTTATTGTAATCTTTTGCTATCAATCTAGCTTTAAAATGATTAATAATGTCATTTGCTTTAAGTAGCTTAGTAAGCTCATAAGTTTGATTAGCTTCTAAAGCATCCAACTCTTTTTGCATGGCCTACAACCAATCAACACTACACTTTGTTTGATTTTAGGATTATGGCTCTTAAATACTTGATAATTTTGCTAAAAACACATATATTAAGGTGTGAGGTTGTGTGATTGGAACAAATATTAGGCTAATCAACAACGGCAGCAAGCAATCATAAAGAACAATCAACATTTGAGATAAAATCATTAAGCCAATTTAGCTTAGTTCTAATTCAGGTGCTTTTACTTAAACGTGTAACTTATGGTTCTGGCTAGACAGGTGCATATGTAGGATAATCGTTATAGACTATGCCTTTATAAATTTTAGTTTTAAGGGAATGCATTGTTGAGTTTATATTATCTAGAGAAAAGTCAACAAAGATATCTTTGATTAAAAAATAGGGGTTAAAAAGGTCTCATCAGTTATAACAATAGGTAAAAAAGGTTTGATTTATGAAGATGGTGAAGTATTTTGGTAAGGATATATAGTTTCATAAAAGATAAACATATCAAAATATCAAGATGGATTGTTTATCGAGATTATTAAAAGTTTGAAAGCTTTCTATCCGAAAGTGTAACCAAAGAATAGACACTTATGTAACCAAAGAATAAGCAGCCGAATATTTTTAACTACCAAACCTTTCATATATGTTTCACACATCTAGTTGTTCCATCATGCAAGCATATAGGTATAGATGTATTAACAAGAGTATGTTCAAGAAAATCAAGGTTCATACATATGTGATTCAAAGCACTGCTGTCAATAATCTAATTTCCATAATCCATATAATCAAAATTAAAGAATGAATGATATAATACAAATCCTTCAAAATCATGTTCAAAATTCATTGAAATTGGATCATTAGCCTCCTTTCCTTTCATAAGTTTTGATAGTTCGTTAATCCATTCTCCATATTCACTTTATCTGCCCCATTAGCCATGTCTGTCATCCAAGACTTTCCTATCATATGTTTTTCCTTATATTCTAGCAGCTATTTATACCAGTCAGGATAACCATAGAATTTAAAGCATGTATCCCTTAATTGACGTTTTCTATTACAATAGTCATAATGAAGCTTGCTTTTATGCATAAATGCTCTTTTCTCTACATACCTTCTACCAATCTTTTAATTGTCAGATTGTCTTTTTCCATTAATGCACTAACTTCAACTCCCTCTTAGATTGCATTTTAGATGTCTCTCTGTCATTCAACTCATAACAATATATAGTATGCCTTAGTAACACTTGAAAAATGATCCCTGACAAGGGTTTGATTCCTTACTAAGATCATAGCTGTCATTTGGGCCTATGAAAAATTGCACTAGATGATTAAACTCATTTAGATGAGTTATTTTCTTTACTTATCAACATTTGCATTTTGATATTGGCACAAGATAGATTAACTCATCTCACAAACACTTTAACTTTGTGAAACACTTCAACATAGTCATATTTCCTTACTATATTGAGTTAATTTTCTTTTATAACTAGTACAGTCTAGGGCCATTACTTTCCACAAACATATATTCTATCTCAATCCATAATTCTTTAGTAGTTCTTGCATAATAAAGGCTTCAAAGATCGCCTTATATATTGAATTTAATATCTATGAGATCATCATGCAATCCATATGCTTCCATTGATCAAAATTCAATATCCATTTTATTGTTTAATGAAATAAAACTCTACTCTTTAATTGTCTAGTTATACATTTTGCAAGAATATTGGAGTTAGGGGAGGCCAAAAAAAGACCAATTAGCTTAGATCGAATTCAGCTGGCTCGACATGAGTTGATCAAGTTTTGAGTCTTTTTTTGAAATTATAAGCTTCGAAAAGCTTGATCTAGCTTGAATCCCAAAATTTTCATTTAAAAGGACATCTTCTTAGAAAAATAATGTCATTTGAATTTTTAAAAATAAAAAATAAAATTTTGATTGGGTTTGAAATGAACTTCAAGCAGAGTCTAGCTATAAAAATAGAACTTTAAGCCAAGTTTAGACCTGGGAGGCCCTTAGTCGTCACGACTTATTGTCATGCCTAATTGGGGCTTTTGTAAGGATTTACAATTCTTTTAATATCAATGTTGAGTTTTTGATTCATATAATTCATATAATTAATTAAATTCATTTATATTCACTTCACAACTCATTGTCAAGCCTAATTGGGGCTTTTATAAGGATTTACAATTCTTGTAATAGCAATGTTGGGTTTTTAGTTCATATAATTAATTAAATTTATTTATATTTACTTATAATTCTTCAATTCTTTTAGATCTATCTTCTAGAATAATTTTGGGAATCCCAAAGATCATCATGCAATCCACTTGCTTCCATTTGATCAAACTATATAGTCTTGATTGGCATGAGACACTTTCCATCTATGAATCCAAGCTGCACCATTGCTCCGAGAATAATTCTCTTTGCCCTAGTCCAAGCTAGATAGTTGTTTCAAACTAGAAAAGTAGTAACAAGGATGATTCAGGATAGTCTAATCCTTAGAGGCGTAACGTCTCCTTGATACTGAAGTCTTAATTTTAGTGTTACTTCCTCATTAGATTGTCTTCGCACTTCCTCCATCTCTTAGAGACTTAAAATGAAAAAACTCAGCTAAAAGATTACTTCGATAGAAAATCAGAAACTCTCATAGATTCTCCGTAGGCACGATTGGATGTTGCTCTTGTACCATAAAAATAAAAAATAAAAGTGGTAATGAGAAGACAGTTGTAATCATTCTCGTAAAGATAATAATACAACCTACCATCTATTTATATCAAAAAAATTGCAACTGTCGGCTACCAAAAATCTGTTACAAAACTAACAAATTTCTAATTAATCTTAATCATGCATGACTGAAGTATAAACCGAACGAGCTCGTCTTATGCATGATTGGGAAGGGAATATATTAAACTGAAGTTGACGAAAACTACGAGTTAAAATGGAAGTATGAACCATACGAACTCGTCTTATGCATGATTGGGAATGGAATATATTAAATTGAGGTAGATGAACCCTATGAATTAAGAGTAAGTTGAAAATGGCAGAGGCACGTGCTAGATTCCTATGAATACATTTTTATACAAGTTAAAAAGGAAAGTAGGACTCGGAATGTTAATAGTTTATCCCAAGCGTGAAAGCGATTTAAAGTTGGTCTTTATCAACATTTAGGAATGCGAATATCAACATTAGCCAGGCTGTTGAAACATGTCCGAGTCTCTTGAACATGTTTGGGCTAAAATGAAATTAAGGTGAAAATGTTGATAATTTTTAATATCTAAGTTGAGTATGATGTAATAAGATATACGATCGAACAAGAGGTAACTTCGATCTGATTTAATTGGTCCCTCGTATCAAGAAACGGAAAAACAAATTCTCCTTTTGCAAACCACTGGAGTTTCCTCTGTTTGCCACAGCTTGGTCAACGTCTAGTCTGGTTCCAAATCGCTGTCTTATTTCTACTGTGCTCATTGTTCACCAAGTTGGCACTGCATGTCTGAAAATGATGCCCATATCATGTTTTTCTTTTCTTGCTTTGTTTCAAGTTGGAATGTAGCTTGTTTACTCACACTTTTGAACTTGCTCCTAACTAACTTCTCATTCCGCTGTTTACTTTGTCTGTAGTTTCCAGTTTTAATGGAAGGTCAAGATCAGAGAGGCCATGAAGGTGAAGGAGAACTGGCTATAATTATCTCAAATAATGGACAAGCCCCAGAAGTCAACGGTGACAAAAAACCCAAAAAAGTTTCTTCTTCAAAGGAATCATGGCCAGCAAGTCCAGACATTTCAGAAGACGAGCCAACAAAGAATAAACCGGTTCTAGAAGATCACATTGGTCCAAGCTATTCTCATGACTCGGGTTCTCCTGGAGACCAGGATGACGATGACGATGAGGAGATCTACAGGACAGTTAAATTGAGAAGAAGGAAGCAAAAGAGAGCAAAAGCTGGGATTTTTATCGAGTGGATAGCAAGTTTGTGTATCCTGGGCTGTTTTGTGGCTAGCTTAACTGTTGAAGAACTTAGAAAGACTGTTATTTGGAAGTTGAAGTTTTGGAAGTGGTGTATGTTGATGACAGTGATTTTCTGTGGTATGTTAGCCAGTAGCTGGTTTCTGCGTTTTATTGTTTTTATCAATAGGAGGAACTATACGATGAGGATAAATGATCTGCCTTTTGTTCACTGTTTGAAGAGGAGTGTACAGGTATTTATTTGGATTGGTCTAGTACTTCTTGTTTGGGTTTGTTTGATTGATCAAGGAATTGAAAGATCTGAGTCCGCCAAGAAGATTCTAAAGTTGATAACATGGACTCTTGTTGTGCTTCTTGCTGGAACATTTTTCTGGCTTTTAAAGACTCTGTTGCTTGAAATTGTATCGTCTAAATTTCGGGTGGGTGCATTCTTTGACAGAATACAAGAATCCACCTTTCAAGCCTATATTTTGGAAACCCTTTCAGGGCCTCCGTTAACTGAGCTAAGTTTGGCGGGTGGCAGCTCCACACATGGCAAAAAGGAAAGGGTTCAGAATAAAAAGTTGGTTATGGAAGAGCTTCATAAAATGAAGAAAGAAGGGATCTCAAGTCGGATTATGAACGTTTGGGTAGAGCGTGTAATAA
This sequence comes from Erythroxylum savannarum, assembly GCA_025629945.1. NCBI lineage: Eukaryota > Viridiplantae > Streptophyta > Magnoliopsida > Malpighiales > Erythroxylaceae > Erythroxylum > Erythroxylum savannarum. The sequence continues at coordinate 12,660,472 of JAOTAW010000001.1, read as the reverse complement.
ATGGTGTTTTTCGTACTGCCTTCTATGATGAGGATGATGAGATTAAGGGGGAAGTGATTAGCAGTGAAATGGAAGCAATTGCTGCCGCATATAAAATTTTCAGGAATGTTGCTCAGCCTGCTTGCAAGTGAGAGAATCTTTGGTTGTTATGAATATCATGCTGTTAAATATATTTTCCTGTGTTTAATATCCCTGCTATGATTTTTTCTTTCTATGCAGATACATTTCTGAGGATGACCTCCGACGGTTCTTGCCAAGGGAGGAACTCGACGTTGTATTTCCTATGTTTGATGGATGGCAGACTGGACATATTGACAGAAAATCTTTGGCCGATTGGGTGGTAAGACAGATTCATTAAGTAGGAAGA
>JAOTAW010000001.1:12562964-12580339 GCA_025629945.1 Erythroxylum savannarum | reverse complement strand
TTCCCTATGTGGATTACCTTTAGAACTTGCTCTTGAACTAGTTAAAATTCATCTAGAATCATAAGGTATGAATATAATTAAAGCCTTCTTTGTCTTAATCTTTTAGCTTTAAAAAGCCACATAGTCTAAATTCCTTAATCAATCCCTTTGAGTCATGTCTCATTTGTTCTTTTAGTTAAACCTCTTCTTTTAACCTTAAGACCCCAGTATCCTTACCAAGCCATAAGACTAGTAAGGCATTTAAGTTCAATCCATAGTAAAAATCATAAGTATGGATGAAGACTGAAGTTTTTTATATGCCTTTAGTTATTTTTAAAATTCAAGAAATGCCTTTAAATGTGATTTAGATTACTTATTGCCTTAGTTGTTCTATTTTTTTATTCAAGTATAAAAAAGAAAACTAAAAAAGAGAGAAAATGAAAAAACAAAACAAAAATAAAGTAACAAAAGATAACTATAAGAGTTGGAAGCGGTAGGGCACTATTTTTCGGAAGGCATACTTCTTTCCTAGTTTCTCTTACACACATGCTTGAGTGTCTTTAAAATCTAATAGTTTTAACTCTTCAAATCCATTTTGTTTATATCTTTGACCCTAGCCCCATTATAACCTGTAATTAAAGTACTTTTGATTCATACACTTACATTATCTAAATGGAGTATGACTGGTGAAATTTCAAGCATATGGTAGTGTGATTTATTAGATAGATCTGAGCAAAACACTTTAACCTTAAACACCTGATAAAGTGAATTTTGTCAGGAAATTTGCTTTGTTTTGCATTTGCCTTTAGACAAGATTGTCTTAAGTTAACTTTGTTCCTATGTATTGACGAACTTTGGTCATTATGTGTGTAATTGCTTAAGCTTCGGGCTTGTCTAGATTTGGAGGATTGAGTGTGTTTGATCTATGGAAGATGAATTAATGAGTTGTGATTGGTTTTAGTGTTAGCTTTTGTTTTGTTCGAGAGCGAGCAAAAGGTTAAGTATGGGGGAATTTGTTAGTGTCGTTATTTATCATGTTTTTAATATTAAATACTTTGTTATTGTGATTTAATACCCTTAATCTTGTGTAAATTCGTTTCTTTGGTAGTTAGGACTTGTTAAAGGGTGAAGTTGGAGTTTTAGGAGTTTGAGTTCAAATGGGAAGTTGGAAGTTGTGGGTATTGACTGAAGTGGACATGTTTAAGGAAAATGAAAGCTAGGGTCAGGACTTAATTTGGAAGTTGCCTACTGTTATCAAGAAATATTTTTGTAAATATCTTTTAGAGATATTACAGGAGCATTGTTTTTTATTATTGTAGTTATATAAGTTACAGATGCTATTTTAATTTTTATTAATTTATTTTAGGTGGAAAAAAGGAATGTCCCTTTTTGGCTTGGCTTAGGAAGAGCACGTTATGTTTTAGTTTTGAAAGCATATATAGCATTTTTCTTCTCTCTTAAAACAAAGTCATGGTTGATAATGACTTTGCAGATTACTTGGTTGAAGGGGGTCAAAGTTGTTAAACTAAGTTTTTGTGAGACTCTTGTTCTTAATGAAATTCTTTTTTCCATTTAGTATTAAATATTCAATTACTTTATTTGTATGATTATGTTAATTGATAGTTAGGGTGATCAACTGGTTGTTAATTAGTTTAGTATATAATTAGGATGGAAATTTTGATGTTTTATATTTCTAATTGAAAGTAACAATTAGGATTACCATTCACTATGTTAGAAACTAGAATCCTAAGAAGAATATTTATTAGGGCTAAATATATGTCATACGTGTGTTGTCTTATTTATTAGTCTTTTTCTTAATGCTATTAATTAATTAAACATAAGATCATATTTAGGTTTTTAGTCAATAAGAGTTAATATAATACATGTTTCTAATTACTGTGACAACTAAAAGCTCTTAAGTAAAATATAATTAGAATTATGTTTGAAGAACAATAATCGGGTATCATGATTAAGAATGGTAGTAGGCTTTTTATTAATTAGATATGTGGCACTTTTAAAATTATGGAACCAAAAAAAGAAGATATAGAAGCATTATGTAGGATTGTAAAACTAGTTTCCATAAAGTGGTGGTGTTTTCATTTTGCATAGCCAATATACTCAGGTATATATGATGGTTATATCATATGTTGAATGTCATGTTGAGCTAAAAAATTTGAGAGTGCTTGATATTCGCTCTGTATAAATGATCATAAGGTTAGAGCGAAAATGATCTTCAATGATATTAAAAAAAAATTCAAAGATCTTACACACATTAGTTTTAACTTTAGTGGATAAAACCAAGTGCATTTTGTAAGTAATCAAGAAAAATGATATAGTATAAAAAAAACTTTCAGGAGAAGTTATAGGTGCAAGACCCAAACATTTGAATATATATTTGAAATTATTTATCACAAAAGATAGAAGACTTGGTAAAATTTTGTGACTTTCATTACTAAGAAAAGAGATGCACAGTTGATTTGTAGAAGTATATGAAGAAGGAATATGATTATTAATCATAATTTTCTTTTAAGTTGGAGAAGAGTGGTGACTAAAATGTTGATGCCACAATTGAGATGATAAAGCCATTGAGGTGGATGGATTGAGATCGGATGAAATGATGCGAGGAGTTAAGGATGACCACTCATATAAGTTGTGTATATTATGCCTTTTGGCTATGCATACCCCATGTTCAAATCCTTCATAAAAAATGAGTTAGAAAAATTCAATTGAAGTGTTATTTTATTTACAGAATTAAGAGACATATATTACATTTTATTTTTATCAAAGGTGCAAACAAAAAATTATCGAGTGTGAATATGGCAACGAGAGTTTTTATAAAGGAAGTCTGATATGAAATATAGATATACTATTACCATTGCCAACTACAATATCCTTGTTACCAATATAGTCAGTGTGTTTTAAAAGGTTTTAAAGATTGAAAGTAATGTGATGTGTGGTGCCAAACTCAAGTACCTTTTTTTATTATTATTATTATTATTATTAGTTCCATCAATGTAACCAAGAAGTCCATTGTTGAGAAGTATATTGGTCATTTGAGCTTTTCAAGAGACATAATTTATACTATTTCCCTTAAGTTCGGATGGGATTTGAGAAGAGGTATTGGAGGATATTAAGTTTCTATTAGCTAAAAGAAAATTAAATTGATTTATATAATTCACAGGTGCAATATTTGTTAGTATTACAGTCGATATGTATTTTCTGTTTTGTAAGTCCACAATAGCCCCCAAATATCATGGAGATTTTTATAAAATTAGTATTGGGCTAGGCTTATAAAGTCTATAAAAGGCCACTAGGAGTTAATATAAGCCCTATAAGACTCCTCATGATATTGGGTCAGGTTTAGTACTTCTTGAGTATGAAAAAGAGAGTTTCTTCTTCTTTCTTGGTTTTGTTTTAAATCGAAAATATGATAGTTTTGCCAATATCTTGTGGAAGCAATGTCAAGATTCTTGGTACGATGCAGCTCGGGACATTGGGGAGAAAAAAATAATCTTCAAATAAAGTTCAAAAAGATGACTTTATTATTATTCAAGATAAATGGTTTGATGTGGTTAAAATAACTTAAAAGCTCTTTCAATCTTTAAAATTTTAGAAAAAAATTTCTTTTGTAGTTTTAAATTTTTCATAAAAATCTCTACTCTTAAATTTTCATATGACTCGATTCAACTTTTAAAGTAGACTTGATTTAATTAAATCTTACTCAAACTAATAATTTAAAATAACTACAATAAGTTATTAATCTAAATTAAGCTTAGCTGGTTTGAATCAAGCTTAAGAATTGAGTACTATCTTTTATATTAATAATATTTAATTAGTTTACGTGTGATATTCATTTTGCATATAATTTGTTATTATTTTTAATAAAATTTGTAAGAAAAGGAATTTTTAAAAAATTAAAAAAATATTAAAAGGATTTAAAGATTAAGAAATATTTTTGAAATTACTTAAAGTTACTTACTGCTATTATTTATATTACTAATACTAGATGTGCAGAAGCTAGAGTTGGTAAAATGTTCATAACAGTAACTCACTAATCGAATTTGGTTAATTTATACGGGCAGGAACTGAAGTATATGGAACACAATGGTCGAATGTTGCCTCTTCTATCATTTCCTCTCCGCTTACTTCCTATTCAGATTCACTACTAGGATTGACGGTAATCTGCTGGATTAAGCTACATGGATCGAGCAATTGTCCGAGTGAAGAAAGGTTTGATTAGCGAAGGCCTGACAAGTACTGTAGTAAGTTGTCACGTTATAAACGTCCCAGATTTCGTGTTCGAGGATCGCAAGAGTGTGGCCCAAACGACTGAATATGATTAATTAATTCCTGTAAACAATGCCAAAGAATTAGGTGCTGTTCAAAGCAAACACTTTCGTGCCCTCCTTTAATATTTTAGTATAAAAGTATTATTGCCCGTATACCTCCCATCAATTGCCATAATCTAATTATTAGTAGAATAGTTGATCGAGTGGCATAACTAGAGGGAAACCATGTCTTGCAACAGGTGGCACATCTGTTATCTTAATGAGAATATTCGGCAAGCCAATAGTCATGAAGCATGGACTCTGGCTCCACCCTTTTGCTGAAGTAAAACAAGATCAAAGTTCAGGACGTTATTATCTTTTTCAGTTCCTTAGTGATAAATATTCATGGAACGTTAAAATATATATCAAAATTGGAATCTTCTCCCTACACAGATCAATTTTTAACTACAAGCCATGGTGATGGTTGACTGATTCAGAATTTTGCTATGAATTTTAAACAACTTACTATTTGGGTGAATCCAATATCATAAGCGTATCGCAACCCCGCAATCCAGGGCTGTGTGTTGAGAAGAATGCAATAAATTGATATTTTAGTTTCAACTAAAATGAATCGTCCATATCCAGACAAATCAAGCAATGCCTTTTACAAAACGTATTGTTACTGTAACAGAGATGGAAATACATTGGATAATCCACTCCAGATGTCGCTGTTGACTCCAAATACACCACCATAACACCTACCACGAACACGGGAAACTCATGTTCTTACTTGGTCAACCAGTAGATAAAGATAAGGAAGGTGCATACTGATGCAACAAGGGAAAGTATGATAGTATCCATTGACTTTTTCCTCTTTATTGCAGAGAGAATATGATTTATCTGCATCATTACTCAAAAGAAAGTACATTACTCAGTACTGCGACATATATTAAGTCTTGAGTGATGAATAATTCAACACCTAATGGAATGATCTGTTACGAAAAGGCAATTAGTTTTTAGCATTCCAAAAGAAAATTCCTTTTATTACGCATCAGGTTTCCAGTTTATTTTGAAGAATCAATAATGGTTAACATGGATGCTTCAGCCTTCAGTGCTCAATCACCTTACTCTTCACAATCTAAATAAAGGAAACCGATCCAAGTATAGCAAAGCAATCGCCTAGGATAGAACTTGACTCGGACCAGAGGGCTTACTAAGTGATGAAGAGTTATTGGTTATCTACAATTAAAATACAGGAGTTTCTTACCGATGGTAGGCGACTACCAACATTGCTGAGCTTTGAGTTGATTCCACCAAAAGTCGAACGTTGCTGAACTAGAGCACCCAGAGTAGCTTGAGCGTGAGAGATCACAGTATCCATCTGCAGTAAAAAAAGATTATACACATGTATCTATGTATGTATAAGAATATAAGATAAAGGTGCTACTTTTGGTACATCAAGAATGTATAACAGAAGAACAGGCGATCTGCATGACTATACCTGTCCTGTATTTCGGCTAATGGATGCATGCTCTTTGAGAAGTGCTTGCTCTGCCAAACCAGCACCATCTTCCAAGTCTAATCTTGTTCGATCAAACTCCCTAAAATCTTCAAGAAGAGAAGCATGCTCTTGCTTTGCTTTTAGACTGGATCGTAGACGAAAAAATTCCTGCACGTCAATCATATAACTTCCAGTTTGTGATGATTTCAGTCATTGTATGACATAAGGATGTGAAAAGGATAAATCATATATTACATTTTCAGTGCATTTAACTGGAGGCCTGGTTGCCAAAGATAGAGATGTTCCAATCAGTAATCATGTGTGTGTGTGTGAGCATGTGCATGTGTGTGTGGGAGAGAGAGAAAGAGTAAATCCAACATACTAAGCACCAGCGACCCTACATAAAATTGATCAAATAAAAAACGAAAGTAGTAAGAAAAGCACCACACCAGCTATCCTATTTCTTCTCCCCATTTGATAAATAATGGAATGAGTTTTGCAGTATATTATAAGAACTTCAGATCCTTCTTTAGCAATCTCCACAAGTTATTAAATGACGAAGGAACAACAAAATCTAACTATCAACTTGCAAATTTAACTAATGTCAAACAAAGAAAAGGACTTCCAGTCAAAAAGTACAACAGACGGAAAGGTGTTAACATGACACTTCAAGAAATAAGAAAGTAAAATCAGCTTCAGCTTCATGATATAGTTAACTCTCACGAGTGCACACCTCAAAAAAGCAAGTAGAATCGTCTTAAGACCATAAACAAAACCTTTAAACCAGAGATTGCACATTAAATTGTAAGGAAAGCCCATATAAATATGGAAATCTCACCTGAGTGAGATCTTGAAGAATTTCTTGGTGTCGAGTGAGAGTATGAGAAACCATTTCGGATCCGCCAGATGAAACCCAAGCTTGCATTTGAGAATTCACATGTTGGAGCTGTTTAAGAAGGAGCTCAATCCCTGATTCAAGATCAGTCTCAGCAGAATCAACTTTAGTAGAAACCTTTGCAGAGACCAATTTACGATACACAATCATCTGTTCATCCAACTGAGCCTCAAGTTTCCTCGCCTATAATAAAAAAACAATCCATCAACATCTCTGAAAAGAAAAACGACTAATTTGTGCGATATAATTCAGGCCCGCAATTCCTCAAACGGAAAATATTGCACGAATTTACAGAAGAAACAATTTCTATAAGGAAAACTGCCCAAGTTCCATAACCCCAAAGCAGAATTTTGCAAAGAAAAAAAGGAAAACAAATGCAGATAAACACCAATATCAAACCCTCAATTGCCAAGTTAATGCACCATAATAACAAAAACAAATTTGAAAGAATTTTCTAAAAACACCCAATCGTCCTGTCCTTATATCCAATCAATAATCACAGAATTAAAAACAGAAACAGCGGAAATAAGAGAAGAAAGCAACCTGCTTGCGAAGGGTGTCCCAAGAGCTAGGCAAATCCATGTAAGCAACAATTGAATCTAAAATCCTTAATCAAGGATACAATATTGGGTCGTTTAATTGATTTTGGTGTTGGTCAGGAGATGGAGAGAGAAGGACGATATTCGACTGCTCTGCCTCCGCTTTATTTCTTAAATCTTAACCAACACCAGCTTTTGCGTCATTTACACTTCCTCCCTCTCTCGTCTTTTTCTTCCTTAATAGTAACAAAACAACTTAACGGCATGTCGTTTCTTAGTCAATTTTGATTCAAAGCTAAACGTGATTTCATCATTGTCATTGATGAAGTGGCATTTTTTTTTTCGTTAGAAGAAAGATCATAAAAGATTATAATAAAAGATAATGAGATTTATGCAAATAGTGGTTGACCTGTAAACTACTTTGCCGTTGGCGCGTACCAAAAGAGTTATTTAAGATTTTAAAAAAAAGATAATTTCTCTATGAACAATGCCAAATAACTTGTATAGTCATAAGTCTAAATTCCATTTTATGCCAAAACAAAATTACAAATTTTTACCTTTCGTCATCGTTAACGTTGTACAGACGTAACTTCTACTTTTGATACACTAATTACTTCCGAACTTTCTTATCTCACCTTCGAGGGCAATTGGAACAAAGACTTTAAGGTATGTTTGATTGGACGTAAAGTTTTTAATTGAATAAAATAAAATAATTTGTAATTGAATAAAATATAAATTGATGTAATATTATAAAATTATTGTTTTAGAGAGATGGAAGGATTCATAATGTAATATAGTTAAATGTTGTTTAGAAAAATGGTTCATAATGCAATATAGTGAAAAGTTGTTTATCATTTTACATTCATTGTAAACCTCCCAGATTAGAGGTTTCTCATTTTTACTGTTTATGATGGAATAGAATGTAATATGAAACCCTTCTCTTCTATCCTATTCCATTCCATTTCATTATAAACCTTCCTCCTAAATAATAAAATAATATTACATTTCATTCTATTCCATTAATAAACTTATAACTAAACATAGCCTTAGGGACCCAAGTTATACTTATTAAACCTACTTTTGAAATCGTCAAAATTTTAAAATCATTTCTTTTTCATTTTTGACTTTTTATTACATTATCTTCACGATGTGTTGAGAGAACTTGTCTTAACGAGTAGATTCTATTCATTGAATAACTAAGTTGGATGGCCATGTGTTTGGTTGATTTTGAACCATCAATTAGATTAGTTTTATCAAATGGACAAATTAGAATTCTAACGTTTGTATTAAAATTTAATTAAGATTCAAAACTTTTATAAATTTTTAAAAAAATGTTGATGCCTTTAAAATGTTTAATTTAAATTTTAAATTGATTGAACTTTAAATTTTTATTTAACGGGGTACAAGCAAGCACTTGAGGTGCATGTGAAATGCATGTGAATGTGTACAATAATGGTTGAAGAGTCATAAAAAGCATATAGTCATTAAAAAAAAGGTGAGGAAACAAAGTGGAAACAAATGTGTGTTTTAAGCCACCTAAAACTTATCCTCCAATATATTGTTCGTCGTGGCTCCCAACTGGCTGCAATAGTCTCTCTTAGCATTTGCATGGTGCTCTTACACTTACTCTTTAATTAAAATAGCTAATCTCCTTGCTCTTCTTTCTGTCCATCTACCCATAGCTTGCAATCGTATATTTTCCTCGTAACCTCTAGACAACACCTTTATGTATTGGATAAAGATGGAGTCCACTCTCTCAGACTTCCTGCCTTTATAAAAGCTTCACTTTCACAGCCTTTAGATCCTTCTACTTCATAGATCAAACTTGATAATTGTAGTTTACATTATGTTTTAGTGAATAATTTTGTATGTTTTTTGTTGTTAATTAGATTATTTGTGCATGTGTAGGTTTAGAATTGTCATTTTGATTATGTGTTTATGTTTTCGAATGTTATGTGATTTAAAGCATGTTATCGGGCTTTAATTTTATATGTTTGAGGTATTTTGGTAAGTTTATTGGTGTTTGAGATCAGGTAAAGAAGATTGGAGGAAATTTGGAGAAAGCTCGGAGGAGGAGCCAAGGCCACAATAATGACATACCAGTCACGGTCGTGACAAAAGCAACCCAGCCAAGGCCACAATCGTGACACCTTTGTCACGATCGTGATAGAAGCCCAATTTCAAGTGTCACGATCGTGACAGGATCGATAACAGACGCAGGGACTGCTTCTGAATTCATTCTTCAACATAATTGAAAATAATGTTGAAGAAAATAATCTAGAGAATGATTCTCTAAAGGATAGTGAAGTCACATCTCAGGAAAATCAACAATCAAGCATTCCTCAAGAAGCAAGACCTATGAATGAACCTAGCACCACTTTGCCCAAACAAAAAAGCTTGGAGGAGGAAGTTGCTGACATAACTGCTAGTATGGGGGAACCTTTGGAAAACATAGATCAAATGGCTACTAACAAAACTGATTTTAAACCTGTGAGTAGGAGAAGATCCAATAGGAAGAAAAAATCCCCCCATATGGGATCTTTGAAAATGATTATCTTAAAATGGAACGTTAGAGAGCAATGCCCCTCATAAAAAGCTGATGATAAGGGATGGGTATTTTGGAAATAAGGATGAAACAACATAATTGCAATATGTTGGAGCTACTTCTTATACATCGGCAACAAGCTAGCAACCATTCACAACAATCCAATAGAAGAATCATAGTATGTTATGATAGTATTGTGGTGCAAGATCATGTGGAATTTGCCTTGGATCAACTCATGGACATGAGGGGGGAATATAAGGTAATTGATTCAATCATATACATCTCCTTTATTTATGCTCATAACACTCCTTATTAAAGACTAACACTGTGGAAAACACTCAAAAAGTTTTTTAAAAACATAAATACCCCATGGTTAATTGCTGAGGATTTTAACTCAGTCATCATTATGAATGAAATTGAAGGAAAAAGATCTATAATCACTCTATGTCTTGATTTCAAAAAATGTCTGGGAGATATTCAAGCCTTGGATATTCCCTCGGGTGGATTCTTTTTCACCCAGAAAAAAAAATCTATCTAATGGATCCTTTATCTGAAAGAAACTTGAAAAAAGTTTGGGGAATCAACTATGGTTTCAAATTTTCCCATCCAGCTGCACTTTGTTTGAGAACAACAAATTATCTAATCATTCAATTGTGATTACTAAAACAACTTCAGATTGCCTAGAAAGTCTTTCAGGTTTAACAATTTCCTGATTGATATAATAGGCTTCCAAAAAGCATTATGGAATGGGATAATTCCCATTATTAGAGGATTAAAACAATTTATTTATGTAAGGAGAATCAGGTTGATTAAGCAGGAAATGAAAAGTCTATTTTTGAGTAATTCAGGGAACCCTCACCATCTACTAGGCATAGCCAAAAGGCACTTGATGAAATTCAATATGAGTTATACATCAATCCTACTTCTCTAATTCTCTAAGAAATGGAGAAAGCAGTAATTATGAATCTAGCTAAAGCTATCAACTGTGAATTTTCACTAATGAAGCAGAGATCTTACATCAAATGGATCAAAGAAGGGGATAGAAACTCATCCTATTTCCATAAAGCAGTTCTACCAGGATGTGCAAAAATAAAATAATCTATCTAGAAGATGGTGATTAAAAACTAAATAGTCAACAACTATTACTTGATGGAGCATTTTAATTTTTTTTCCAAATTGATAAATGACCCCAACAACTCTTTTTTTTCACATTTCCTTTCCTAAAGGAAGTTATAAATGAAAGTCTAAACATACAGGAGATGGAAACTCTTTACATGCCTATAACTATACCAAAAATAGAGAATACCCTGAAGTCTTTAAATCCTCATAAGGCCTTGGGGCTTGATGGTTTCAATGGCTATTTTTTCATTAAAACATGGAATGTTACAAAGCAAGTAGTTACTGATGCAATCCTAAAGTTCTTCAGGAATGGAGTGGTTCTATCTGAGCTCAACAAAACACAAATTGCTGTAATTCCCAAGGGTGTTGAGCTGAAGGCATTCTTTAATTACAAATCCATTGCCTATTGCAATACGAATTACAAGGTCATTTCTAAAATCCTTACTAATAGATTGAAGGTTGTGCTTCCCAAATTCATTTATCAAACCCAAGGGGCTTTCATTCCAGGCAAAGTAATAGGAGATAAAATCTTATCTTGTTAATTTAATAGTTGATCAGGAATTATTCCAGGAAGAAATGTAGGAAGAATTGTGTCCTTAAAATTGATTTAAGGAAAGCCTTTAATAATATCAATTAGGACTTCATCATCAACACTCTAGCTACTATGGATTTCCCCCAAATCTTCATCAAATGGACGAGGCAATGTATTGCCACCCCTTCTTTTAGCTTTTTGATTAATGGTCAGCCTACTAAGACCATTAAAAGAATAATGGGAATTTGATAAGGTGATCCTTTTTCACCTTAATTATTTTCTATTCCAATAGAGGTCTCCAAACTATTATTAAAATAGTCACTGAGAGAAGCAAATTGTTCAGATATCACTTAAAGTGTAAGAAGCTCAAGTTTTGAAATCTCTACTTTGCTAATGACTTAATCGTACTAGCAAATATTGATCCTTAATCCATCAATGCCTTAATGTCTGCACTTAAGATCTTCAAAAGACTTACATGTTTGGATGTTAACTATTCCAAAACTTCCTTTTTTTTTTCTCTCTAAGAGTGCCAATCATCTAGAGCATAGCATAAAATCTATAACTTGTTTCAAATTGATGATCTTACCTTTAGTTTATCTTAGGGTTCCTATTTCTAATAATAGAATGGCCTGCAAAGGGTATGCTTTCCTTATTGATAAAATCAACAAAAGAATCTCCAATTGGATGACTAAAAATATGTCATTAGCTAGTAGAGTGCAACTGATTTCCTCTGTCCTCACATCTCTAAACTTGTATTGGGATACTCATATGGTACTACCAGCTTTTGTGAACAAACATGTTGACAGGACTTTTAGGAATTTCCTATGAATTGGCACTAACAACTCCAGAGGCAAGGCTAAAGTCAAATAGGCAGAGATTTGCAAACCAAAAGATGAAAAGGGCCTCAACATCATTTCTCCTAAAATTCTAAACACAATCATATCGATAAAGAAGCTTTGGAGATTATGTAATGATAAAAAAGTCCTTGTGGTCCAAATGGGTAAATGGTTACTACCTTGGAACCAATAACATCTAGAATTACAATCCAACCTTTGGAGTTTCTTTGATTATGAAGAGCATTCTGCTAACCATAAGAAAAATCAGGCTGGAATTCATCAACCTGATTAGTAATGAAAGGAGTACCAGTTTTTGGTATGATAACTAGCTATCAATTGGACCACTATATAATCATCCTTCCACATATACACGAAATCAATGATACACAATGAAGATACAGTGGTTGATGCTCTCATCAATAGACATAAATTTGACAACTATCCCATTCTAGAACTTATTAAAAGAGAAATAATACATACTCACCTTGATGATGATGATGATGATGATGATGATAGTATAATCTGGAAGCATTCTAACACAGGAAATTTTATAAACATCTTTTGTAGAAGATTCTTGAGCGGTAGATCTAATTCTTTCCCTTAGACCACTGTAGTGTGGTTCAAATAGCTCAACCTTCAAGCATCAATAATTCTGTGGATGGCTATGAAAAACAAGGTCCTAATAGTTGGCAAAATCTCTAAATACTTGCAAATCTCCAATTGGTGCACTCTATGTAAAAAAGCTAAAGAGAACATATAACATCTATTCTTTCAATATGAATTCACCAATGAAAGCTAGAACTCACTTCTTAATTTGTGTCACATCCACAATGCTCCAAATATATAGAATATAATTATAGATTGGTGTACTATGGTTTGAGTTACAAACATCACTAAAAGATGGTGCTTTATGTGATTTTTTCATTTATTGTGGCAGCTTTTTAGGATGAAAGGAATAAAAGAGTATTCAAGGACACAAAGAGAGCAAGGAGATTTTCCACAGAGAATGCATGTAAAAAATCAAACTACAAATCAACCTATTTAAGGGCAAGTTTGGTGACATGAACTACATCAATAATTTATGGAAACTATAAATTATTAACTAGCTAAAGGGTGACAATGTTGCAATCTATAACTTAGCATTGTAACTATCTGATCATCTCCATTTTAGGAGTATTCTCATCATGGTGTAGCAATTTTATTGTACTTTTGATTATTTTGTTTGCCTTAAAGGCTTAATACAATTCATTTTTTCCAAAAAAATTTTGAAAGTGTCACGTTTAGGAGAATTTTGGAGCGTCAAAGGTAATCATATGATTGTTTTGATTACACTTTTACTTCTTTACCCTTAATGATATATCTATTATTTAAATTCTTTATAAAAAAAATACCTCCTTCAAATGCCTCCTCTATCAAACTCATCCTTTGTATAAAAAGTTACTTGTATTACCTCTTTAGCAATAAAACTACATATTCATTCATTTTTTTTCCTTTAATTTCTCATAAGCAAACTCATTAATAGTTGATGGGTTGGTAGAGAACATTAGAAATGCATCTAAAGGTTAGGTTTCTTTAGTTTTACATCTATGATTTTATTATGTTTTCTAATTTTTCATCTTTATTGTTAGTGTTTTAATCACTAATTACATTTAGTGCTTACCTCTCTAGCTAGTTTATAAAGATGGGAGGTGGGTTTGAATATAAAAAATGTAAAGCAACTTAAAGAGGAAATTGTGAAGTATTTAGTAGTAACGAGTTTGGTTTTAAAGTTAAAAAAATGAGAAGACTAGATGGTAATGAAATGGTGGCAAATTGTCTTTGTTTACTTTTTATAAACATCAAGAGAAATGACAATAACTTTATTATAAAAAGTTATGACCCTACACATAGATGTATAACTAGTAGCTGAGTTTACAACTTTGTTGAGGTATGATGAGGAAGTAAAAACCAATAACCTGATAATAATTTAGGAAATTAAAATTGGTAAAGATAATTTGGAAGGTAATAGGGGTGTTCCAAAGATTCTATGTTTATTTTAATGCTTCTTGTAAAAGAGGTTAATTTAAAGGATCCAAACCAATACTAAGGCTTAGATGGGTGTTTTTTGAAGGTTATTTGCAAATGTAGTTGTTCTCTATAACGGGGAGAGATGAAAACAACCAAATGTTTCTTATTGCTTAGGGTGTAATTGATGGAAAATGCATAAAGACATAAAAAAGATTTTTGGAGCTTTTAATTTTAGATCTACAACTCCAAATGACAGTGGCTTAACCATCATTCCAGACATACAAAAGTTATGTACAAATAATTTAGTTTGGTACTATAATTAGAGATATCTATTATTAATTTTAATTATTTTACATTTATATTTAATGCTTAATTAGAAGTTTATTAAGGCCATTCAAGTCCTATTACTAGAGGTTGAGCACAGAATATATGCAAGAAACATTTATATTAATTAGAGATAAATATAGTTTTGGGAGGATTTAAAATTCCAATTCTAAAGATGTGTAAAATCAACATTTGAGCCTGAATTTAATGACAAATTATACGTGCTTAATCAGTTGAAACTAAGACTTATCAAAGGCATATTGTAATATACCAAAAAATCATGGTACAAATCTTGTTTAGAGTTAATTGTGAATATGAGTGAGATCTTTAATAGATCATTATTGGAAGAAGAGTAAGGTCAGTTATTAATATATTAGATCAAATAAGGAAATGGTGATGAAAAAGATGCATATAAAGACAAATTTTATTGAGAAGTCAAATACTAACATTTCTCCAAGAATAATGACAACGTTCGAGAGAAAAAAAGAGAGTTTTAATTATTTTGTTAATTGGAATGGTGTTGATGGATATGGGGTTGAGCATAAGTTAGATAGGTTTTGTGATAAAAATACAAGTGGTACTTATAAATCTTGGAAAATAACAAGAATACCATTTTTCTTGTAATGAATACAATTTATCATAATTATGAAAATCTAGAAGAATATATACAAAATGATATGGAAATGAGAAGTATATGCAAGTTCATAAGTATTTCTCTTCATCCATTAAATAGTACAAGGTTCTAGTCTCATGTAAAGTGAATCAGCCGCTAATAATAAGGAGAATGTATGGATGCCAAAAGAAAAATAGGAAGAAGGAGATATTTGAGCCAACAAAACATGAAAGAAATAATTAGATTTATAATAAGGATCATATGAAGTAAATATGAACAAAACGCCCATAACCAAAGATCTTACAAGAATCCATCATAAGAAAGAGAGGTTTTAATTTGAAAGCACTGGTAATCTACTAAGTTTTTATAACCTTAATCCTTAATTTTTTTATACATAAAGCCTAGGTTCTTCGAGCATTAGCAAAAACTATAAGACTAGAATCCAACAATCAACATCAGATAACATAGCTAGAGGCACAAACACCAAATCAACAAACTTTTCCTTTTATGACTTTATATAATCTTATAAGCTCAAAATAATCATATAAGTTAAAGTTTAGTGGTTCATGAAAGCCTAGTTTTAAAGGTAGAGGTAGAAGAAATGCATAATATATGGTATATTTCAATAAATCATTTGGATCAATTGAGTATCATATAACTTTTTTACTTTTCATATGCACTTCAATTCACTAGAAAGTTCCAATTAGATAAGTTAATTATACAAAATTTTAATCTTTCCAAACAGTAAGGGCAATTATCCTAAAATTTGATAACAAACTCTTCATAAAGTTCTATAATAAAATAATCTACTTCCTAGTTTCAATTAAACTTTCAATCTAGAGAGTTGCAATGAAATGGTGGTCATATCATTAGTTCCTTAAATTTGAATGCAGAAAGAGATGAAAAGATGAGAAAGTTGTCACCAGGTTCAATGAATGTAAGCTAAATTTGATCACAATTGAGGACAACCCATTGATTTGGTTTTATAACCTGGATTTAAATAATCAATGGCATGTGAATGTTTTAATTTATGGATGCTATCATTTTGGATACCATTCAATTTTCCTAGATACCTACAAACTAAGTGAATGCAATTTTAATGTTTTGTGACCTTACATCAATGGCATAAACATGTTTTTATTACTTTTTTTAAAAGTGAAGTTTTAGTGAATGTAGTTTCAAATTTTTGATGAATAGTCTCCTATTTTTGTGTTTTATCAATTTCAAAACTTTTTATTTAGTTGAAGACATACGTATTCTATGTTTTGTGATATAAATTTGAACAATCATTTTCATATACACGTTGGATTCTCATGTTGACATAAATTTACAATAATATAATTCAAATTTAATTAGAATGCATTAATATTTGGATTAATGAACAAAGATAGACTAACTGTTGAATCTATGTTCCAATGTATTATTTCATATAACATTAACTAAATACTTATCTTTTAATCATAATAAATAGAAAAATTATATAATAGACCTAATTATCTCATTAACAAATTACTGGTTTTCAATTACCACGGTGTAACTCTAAAACTAGGTAGCAATAAAGCTACAAATATAACTTCTCATATTACATCGACCACTGTTAATAGCGAAGAAGTATTCATAATCTTCAAGTCTCTAGCATCATGTGTTTTAAGAGAACCTTCACCTCTATCAATTCATTTTTTAACCTTACCAACCCTTTCATACACTTGCCATCTAACTTACTTCTAAATTCATTCACTTTAGCCTGTAGTTTTATTTCCTCTTTTAACTTAAATTTTATTTTCATTTTTAATCTTTCTTATCAACATTCAATTGAATAATAATTGATTTTTCCTTTTCATTCATATCTTCATCCACCTATATGAAAATAAAACATCCATAATCTTATAAATAAATGATACTAAAAATTGAACAAGTCAAATAATTAATATTTTAAATGATCAATGAGACGTTACCTTATAGTTAGAACAATATAAGGGGGTGTTTGGTTTGAGAGTTTAGGAATTAAGGAATGGAATCATTGTAAAAAGTAGTGTTTGCTTTGAGGTTTTCAATTCCAAGGGAATGGATTCATTCCATTAAATTTGGGAATCTACTAAACCCTCCAAGGGGTGGGTATTAAGTTTTCATTCCAATCTAGTGGTTACTATTTATACTCCTCCCTCACATAAGCAATTTTTATTCTTAATTATATTATTAAACTCATCATCATCATCT
>JAOTAW010000001.1:12539398-12555204 GCA_025629945.1 Erythroxylum savannarum | reverse complement strand
AATTGACAAGGAGAACTGCTACAGGTTAAAAATGTTTGCACGTGGAATGAAATGTTAGTGCTGTTTGGCAACTGGGTAGAATACAAAGATTAGATTGGTATGCAACAACAGTTCCAAAATGCTGGAGCCTTAGTTTCCTTTACTTTTGTGACTACAAAACTAAAACATTTGAACAAATCATTCAAACCAAACTTTGTGGATTTGGTACCATACTGGTCACTACCGACAAAAAAGCGGTTTGAAATTTTGCCGGCTGATGCCTTAAAGTTAAAAAAAAAGAGACTTATTTGTATAAAAAAAAAAGGGCCAAATACCAACCTACCCCCGCTGCCGAACTCTGAATCTCTGAAAGTCTCCCATTTTTTATTTTCGCTCTCTCTTCTCTTTGTCTCCGGCGTGCCAGACTCGCAGCCAACCCCAGCATCGCCTCTCCCTCACACAGGCTGCACAGTAGTCGCCGGCTGTCACCGCTCCACGAGTCGCTCCACCGCCTGCCATCGCACCAATGGCGTCTCCATCATCGGACCGCCTGCCCAACTGCTCTTTTTTTTTTTCCCTCTCAATAAGTTTCATTTTATTCTTGAAAAGTTCTTGGATTGAATTTAAGAATTCATAGTTTCATACTACATTCTAATTTTCAAGATCCCCAACATCGAACTTCTCAAATCTCAATCCTCTCTGTTAGTATCTTAATCCTAATTTTCTGTAATTTGTTATGCCATTTTAATATTTCCAAAGAGCAATCATTTGAATACGTTCTAATTATAGGTGCCTTGGTAAAATTATTTTTCCCGATTCTAGTTTTATGTTTAGATTATGTGTCCCTCAGCTTGTCTCGCTTATATCTTTCTGTATGTTTCTTAGATTGCTGTTCGGATGAAGATGATATAGCCATCAAGTCAGGTCCCTTCCTTCATTAATAAATTATGTCTTTGAAAGGATTGGAGGTTATCTGTGAACCAAGTGAGCCTGTTCAATCTGAACCCGAACCTGTGATACAAGTTCTGGCCCCTTTTCCTCAAGAACCAAAGTCTGCTGGGAAAAAACCAATCAAACCAAAATGGCTGAAAATGTGATTCTATCAACCTTCACGCAAGCTTCATAGTTTCTCTTTTCTTGCTTCTTCCTCGTGAAATTCTGCTGGCGCATTTCCTAATTCACAATCAAATTGTTCTGAGAGAAGACTCCAGTTGTTGCAAGCAAAGTTTAAGTGCTATTTTATAATTTGAAATAAATTTAAATATTACGTTATAAATTTTAAAAATGATCCCAAATGATACTTGAGATTTAATCAGTATCGGTATAATACCGTACTAGAATCAAATTCAATACCAATACTAATACAATATTTATAACATTGATTCAAACTCCAAATCAGAATGTATAACAACAACAAAAGTAATATGAGAAATCTAATCCCAACATTCTTAGGTCAGGTGAATGAACAATAGCCATAATCCATAAGCAAACAACCAGGGAAAAGTTCCTTATGCAGCCATTTTGCTTGCAAATTATGTCCCATTTTTTTTTTTAATATATAAATTACCAATCAAACAAACATACATGGGATGTATCGTGTATGCCGACTCCAGAAAACAATATCCATACATCTTATATAAAAACAATGTTTCTTGAGCAGTTTCTTTGGGTTCAAACAGTGGATAAATTTGGCCCAAACTAAAATTATGGTTTTATTTTGGGAACCATTTTTCACTTCGGTGTGTTTGGACCCATTTTTAGCCCATATTTCTGGGGAGGTTTTAGGGTTTTGCAAAGCTGTGAGCCTCCCTTCCTTTCCTTCGCAGTCGCATTTTGCCTCGTTGCTATAGGGTCTCCCTCTTCTATTTCTAGCTTTCTCTTTCTCTTTGCATGAAACTTTGTTAAAAAATTAGCTCAAATTTGTCTAAAGATTTCCTTTTGTTGTGTTTTTCAATTTAAGCTTCCATTAATTTTATGACTGACAACGGATCCAAAATCATTAGACTTTATAGTTAACTTTTGTGCCCATTTTTATTGATAAGTAACAATCTTTATCGGTTAAAGGGTTTTTGGTAAGTGGTATTATCAACTGTAATGACGATTGGCTTAAGTTATCTGTTCAGAAAGAAGATTATTGCTTGTATCAATTTGTTATTGGAAATCTTAGAGCTGTTGTTATTCGAGATTTGATTTGGAGCCTTGTCTCTCTGCAGGAAGGAGATAGTAGTTGGGCTTAATTGGCAAGAATAATGGCAGCGTAAGTTATTTTAGATGCATGATTGTCCAAAATTAATTGTTATATTTCCTGTAATCTATATGGTACGTGATTTTGAATTTAGGATTACACCATTGTAAAGAGAAGTATACTATATTTCACTGTTAAATCTTTGGTGAGGTGAGGGTACGATAATCTCCTACACTGCTTTTCCTGGTTTTGTCTTTGAATATTTAGTTGCCTTAGTCTCTTCAGCATTGTTGTTTGTTTTTGGACTGATCAGATTAATTGATTAACAACAGACTCATCCTTCTTTCTAATTTCTGAAATGTCTATGTATCTTCTACCAACTGTCGTGTTGTGTCATTCTTTCTGAAATTTTGGTTCATTGCTTGTTATGATAAATTGAAACAGGCATATATGTAAAAGTCAAGTCCAAATAGAACATTAATCACTTCTGTGAAGAAAAAAATGTTTCTTGTCCTGATTTAACTTCCAAATTTGCAGTGAAGAGGGTGCTATTGCTGTTGACGCATCTGCTCAGCCACTTGGTGAGCCTATGGACCTGATGACTGCATTGCAGCTTGTATTGAGAAAGTCTCTGGCTCACGGGGGCCTTTCCAAAGGTCTTCATGAAGGTGCAAAAGTGATTGAGAAGCATGCTGCCCAGCTGTGTGTGTTGGCAGAGGACTGCAAACAACCTGACTATGTTAAACTGGTCAAAGGGCTTTGTGTTGATCATGGCGTGGTACCTTCAAATTGATGGCAAAATATAGACGGCAAACTATAGAAAGAATTGTCAAGGTTGATGTAGTCAATGATATGTAATGAGAGTTCTGATATTTTTGACTTAATATAATGGCATCCATGTCTGAGGAGTCACTTGTGTTTTGCCTCATGCTTTAACTTGTGTTAACACATGAATATTGAATATAGTCAAATTACAATGCACCAACTTTAGATTGGTCATGAGTATTATTACCATTTATCGTTCTTGCTTGAATTACATATCACTCGTTAGGCATCTGAAAATACATATTGTCATTTTGGATGAGTATGGTGCCTCAAGAAAATTCTCTCTAGGGCTCGTCTACATATTTAATTTCTTTTCTTAAAACTTATTTAGTAGTAAAATAGGTCATTAATGGATTTCTTCAATGTAAAGTTTGCATGGTGACGTAGATTTTATGGTACAACCATTTATTTATTTATGCTCATGATCACTGTGTGGTGAGTTGTGTGTAAAAGTTGACGGAACTATATTATTGGATCCTAGTTGCAGTTGTGTATGTGGTGAGTTGTGTGTAAAAGTTGACGGAACTATATTATTGGATCCTACTTGCAGTTGTGTAAGATTGATTCTGAGGGCAAGGCCAGGAAGGTAGTTGGTTGCTCTTGTGTCGTTGTGAAGGTATGGGTTAAATTAAGGTGTTGTTTTGGCTATTCTCGTGTCTCCTGTTGGGCTAATTCTACTTCCTAAACTGGTTTGCAGGATTTTGGGGAAGAGAGCGAAGGTCTTAATGTTGTTCAACAACACATCAAAGCTAACTGAGAAGCAGAACATTGTTATGAGTTTTGTTTCTTAATTAGTTGGTCAACTCATCACATAGAGTTTTTGAATTTTTTCTATTTGAGATGTTTGCTTTTTGAGATGACGATCAATTTGTGAAATTGTTGATGAGAACCATTTATTTTAACTATGTTTCACTGAATTATTACTTATTTATTCTTGGAATGTGGATGTGATTGGTCTCATCGACCACAACGAAAGATGTCCCCTTCTGAAATATATCCCAAAAACGATGTGTCGGACAATTTATTCACCAATTATTCTCCAAAATAGGACAGATTTGGAATTATGGATCACTTCATAGAATATCGACTATTAGTTGAAAAAAGGATTTTGGGAAAGCTATGCTATATTAGCAATGGACTAGTCCTTGCACACTAAACTTGCATAGACGATCCAGAAGGCAGCTATTTGGTTGGTTCCTACACAAAGGGAGAAATCTTCGTGTCATCCACATGCTTCATTTTTCAGGAAGTCTCTTTACAGTATGTGACTATATTGTTCTTTGTTTGCAAACTCCCCTAAACTCTATTGCCAACTTTAAACGACATAAGCTGAACCAAAGGGTAGTATCATCGAACTGGGTACAGGACAGAAGTGTTACCTTGTCAGTGCAAGCGTGTAATGTGACTCGTGAAGAAAACATAACTTCTTCAAGGGCTGCCATGTATCTTTCACAAGTTAAAATGAGTACTATGTGTGCCATACTTGGCTAAAAATGAAGCACCAGCCGCTGAGACTCAGAGCTAAAAGCCCCTCCAATGTCATAGGACTACAAGGACCCTATATACTATATATATACCCGGTCAAAACAGATAGCATTGCCACTGAATTCGAGACCACCCCAATACGCTGTACTTTAGTAAATTTATGGGCAAATCTGAAATTGCTGTTTAGTAACCTCCGCTTGCATGCTTTACGCATTGATAGAAGCACCTTGCTTAGGTGTGCTGAGTTGTAACAAAAGAAGTGATATTATGCTCCTGGAGTTATAAACAGGATGACTTCTGTTGTGGGTTTTGTCTTTTGAGGAAGGCATGCAAAAAGCTCAGAGAAGCGTGTAAAAGTGATAGTTTCTAGTTATTGTTCTTCTGGGGTTTTAGGGTTTTCGAGCTCTCGTCTCTCAAAGTGTGAAATGGCTATTAATGAGGTTGAGATTCAGGAGCAGTTGAAAGATGCTGGGAACAGGCTTCTAAACCCTATGTCTTCCACCGATGAGTTGCTTAATCATCTTGATGTAATGCCCCTTTCCTGTCGCTCTCTTTTATCTACGTCTCTTTATAATTTTTGGGTTTTCAAATGATTGTCTTTACTTTTAATCAGAATATGGGAATTGGAACTTGAATTGATCAAGTATGTAGTTTTAAATTACAACAGATTTTACCTGTTGGGTAAACAAATTTGGACGTTTTGACTTCTTTTTATGGTTTATCGTTATGTATAATTAAGGATGGAGGCTTTATATATGATGATTGTGTTTATAGAATCAATGTGGCTATCCAATTGATAATTTCTGGTCTAATATTTCATTATCCTGATTGGTTCTTCGTTTTTTATTGGGTACGTCCATTTTGAATTACGTGTTCAAGTAGTTGCGCCTTTTGTTGTGGATTCTGTTTTGTATCGACTTATTGAAGTTGAATTGTAGCCCATGGAATTGGATTTGCGATTGCTGTTCTGGATTTATTTCTTCCACATTTCTAGCTTTATGTTCTCATTTTAGCTTTTGCATTGGTGCTTTTGCGATTCTGGTATTCTTCCATTGTCCAGTGCATGGTTGGTTTATTTTACATTCTTGTGTGTATGATCCAGTTACTCTATAGTCAGTGATTGCTGGGGCAAGGTACTTTTCTCAAAGGGTAGTAACCGCGTGCATTTGGTGTTCCTACGCATGCAGTCTTTTTGTGTGAGCTTTTTGTTGTCAATGTTCAAACGGGTAAGATGTAGGTTTCTTTTGGTGATTTTACAAACAGTATAAGAAAATCAATTATGTGAATGAGAAGAAGTTGTGGGTACTAGCAGAAGTGGGCAAACAAGATGACTTATCTGAACTTATCATCAAGTCAATTCTAAGTACATTGACAGCGTGGCATAAAAAGCTTGAGATATAGCTGTGATACAAAGTTCTCTGTGCAGTCAAGATACGTACTGGTGTGCATAGTATAAAAATTCGTACAGCAGATCCAACTAGCACATGATGGATACGAGTGCCCCTTTTATTCTTCAATGGATGTAAAATAAGGCTCCATCTTGAACAGATTCATCTTCTTGCTTTTGGCTTGGTAAAATGAAGCTTTCCAGATTCCATAAAGTGTCTCTGTGCTTCGTTTATTATCACTTGTTGGTAATATTTGTTATCATCTTTTTGTAAACTTATCTGTGCATGCCTTCTACTGCATTTTGAGTTTTTCTTTTCCAATTTTGCTACAGGTACACATTTCACTTTCCTTCTTGTTTTTCCAGAAGTCATAATGTGACAGTTCCATTCTTTTGTTTCATTCTTTTAGAAACTAGAGCGCTTGCTCATATATGTGGAACAGGCACCATCAAGATCGATGCAAGATGCCCTTCTGCCACCAATGAAAGCATTAATATCTGGTTCCCTTTTGAGGCACTCAGATTCAGTTGTGAAAGTTTCAGTTGCATCCTGCCTTAGTGAGATAATAAGAATAACAGCGCCCGATGCTCCTTATAATGACAACCAGATGAAGGTACTCTCAATAATAAAATGGATTCAATCAGGATTCATGTTTGGTTCTTGGGGATTCTTATATGATTTACATTCTCATTGGTGTATAGGAAATTTTTCAATTGATAATAGAGGCTTTCGAAAAATTGTCCTATGTTTCTGGTCATTCTTATGCAAAGGCAGTTTCAATTCTGGATACTATGGCGAAGGTACGTTCCTGTTTGGTGATGCTGGACCTCCAGTTGCACGAACTTACTGTGGAAATGTTCCAGAAATTTCTGAAAACAATAAGGTAAGAGCCCTGTAAACTGCCATTCACTTGGTCAAATTTCTCTTGCATTGCAGGTGTGGTGTTGTTTATATGATTAGAAATATGTTTAATAGAAAGTCTTAGATCAGAAAATAAAATTTTGAATATGTGTAATGGAAAGTCTTAGATCAGAAAATAAAATTTTAGTCCATTCAAAAGTTTATCTCTGTGACCTGGCTCACATTTATGTATTACACCGCAATTGGACCCCCTTATCAGGCTATATTTGTTATGTGATTACATTGTTAAAATGTTTATTATATATTCACCAAATTGATTATCAAGTACTGACAGAACCGGAAGCAGCCTTTCCTCGAAGAGTGCATGGGATGACTTTTTATGAAGTTTTGTTATAGTATCTATAGCCTCATTTGTTAAACATAGAATTTGATATCTATATTATTTAATCATCAGCAGCAATAAAACGCCATGAGTATAATATGATTCTGGCCTTACATTCCATGTATATGGTTGTGCCTCCAAAACATACAGAGTAAGGGAAACATGTACGTTCTCCATGTCACTGGAGGTTTTGAAAAATGTTTAGTTTCTGTAATTCAGTAGGTAATGACACTCTTTCATTTTTACATTAGGGATTTCCTTTATCTTGACTATCTGCACCTAAATTAAATAGGAATACATAGTGCAAAATGCTTTTTCTTTTATAGGGAAAAGATAAGTTCTGTAAAACCAAGCGCAGCAATGAAATACACAACTGAGGCAATTTATTACTGAACATTTATAGTAAGGGTGTTTGAGCACTGTATTGTTCTTTTCCCAGTCCTAACGAAAGTTTTACTAACATCATGACAAAAGAATGCATATGGATGTGGCTTATTTATTCGTAGGGCTTTTTCTGGGAAAGGTTCAAGTGATCCTTGGACTTTTGAGAAATACATGTCCAAGATTGATATAGTGAAAGTATAATAAAACCTTTATAAATTAATGGTTGATAAATTAATGATCTTTATATTATCATTCCAACTTGATCTAATAGGCTAGATTAATTCTCAAATAATTAATATCTCTTTTAATTAATACATTTTGTATGGTCCCAGCATTATTAATCTATAATAGTTTTTTTGTATTCATACATCCCATGCAAGTTTAGGCTTCTCCCCATTTTCCTTGTGCTTAGATTTGGTCACCTATGCTTAATAGTTTCGTGGTTGTTATAGTGCTTAAGCAGTGGTACAGGGCTTGATATCATTTCCTATTTATGTTTTCTCTGTGTCATGAAATTGAAGACCCAATCATCCACTTAACGTATTGCTTGCCATGGAAACAATAATGACCTGGGTGATAGAGGAAAGTGAAGACATATCGATGGATCTTATTGCCCCTCTATTAGCCAGTGCAAGAAAAGAAAGTCAGGTAGATGCATTTTCCTGATATGTATTACTTTAACATTATATTGGTCATCCTGATGGTGGTTGTTGATTTGACATATGTTGTGATTCAGAGTGCTTCTCCCATCGCATGGAAGCTTGGTGAGAAAGTATTAACAAACTGTTTTACCAAACTTAAACCTTACCTCAAGGAAGCAGTGCGGTCTCTTGGAGTAGCTTTGGATGAATATACTCCCATAGTCGATTCTATATGCCAAGATGAGTCGCATACCCTTAAGCATGATCATGTTAATCATTCTGAGAAACATCTGGTATTTTCCTGTTATTGTAAACTTAGTAATTGTTGAAACATATTGGTTTTATTCTATGCATCGTTGGTTTACAGACGGGACTAAAAGTTTACCTCATTTCTGAATAAAGTCTTAACATTTTCTCTCTTTTTTGATACTAGATTTGCTTGAGATGGATCAGATCCCTGATTTCTATAAATTGTAGGTGTTCTCCCCCGTGAATATATAATGGGAGAAGACGACATGTAGTGCAAAACTGTTCTGCATTTCACAAACAATACTAGTGTAAATAAGGCAATCCAAATAGGAATCTACTACTGATGTACGACTAATACAATCTTGTCATGGCCAGTCCTATGTCCCAGTCACCTCGAAGTTTAACACTTCCTTTGCACTGTAGTTTGTGGAGAATTTGCAAACTTTTCCCCTAGTAAAATCACACATTGTTTCCTATTTGGTTTGATTTACATCTTTACTAGCATGGCTTAAGTAATTTTAAAAAATATTGAAAATGAAGGATTGCACTTGTTGAATGATGATCACTATTTTCCTGATCAATCAGGAAACAAATTGGCAGTTGTTGTCTTATTACATTAGTTCAGAGTCTTTGAACTAAGGTTTGACTAAATCATCTTTGTGAAATGCAAATCTCTGTTGGTCAGATGATTAAAGGCTCATCACCAGATGATCCCTGTCTTGGAGAAAATTTTCAAGCTGTAGATGGAATTTCCAATTCAACAGGAAGGGTGGTAACTGCCTCAACAGGAAAGGTTAACACCTTTGCCAATGATAATTCTTCAAGCATGCTGAAGCGTGGCTCTCTTGCTCAAGATTTTATTACCGAAGGAGGTGGCTATGCTGAACCTGTAGTGAAGTTGGGAGTAAAGCCACAGACTTCTGCAAAGAAGAGGGGGAGAAAACCTAATTCTTTGATGAATCCAGAAGAAGGCTATGATCATTCTTGGTTTCGCTCAGGAAGGAAAACTTATAAAATACCTCATGAAGGAAAAATTCATGCCACTTCACCTTCTGGAAATCTGGTTCTCAAGAAGGCAGCTCTTTCATCCCTGCATATGAGTGGCGCAGAACCTGCCAGTGTTAGACCAAAAACTAGTGGAATTGGTGCTTCATCCTCATTGCCAAAACAAAGCCCTCTGGAGGAAAGTCTTTCAAAAAGAGGTCGGAAAAGAAAGGGGAAACTTGTGAACGAACCTGGTTCCATGTCTTTATCAAAGGGTGAGATATTGAGTTCTCTGGGTGGGGAGAAATCTCCAAAATCTGGTAATGTTATTCTAGGAAAGCAATCTAAAGAAAGAACTGAGGTAAAACGAAGAAAGTTCTCAAGGGAAGCAGGAGGTTCTGCCAAGAATGTTGAGCGGATTTCTCTGACCCCCGGGCATATAGCACCAGTGGTGAAGTCTGAAGAGGAAAGACCGTTATATGACTCAGTTGACGTACAGGTAAAGAGCATGAGTAAAGGCAGCTTGTCTGTCCAAAGACGGAACACAACTAGGATGTATGTGAATGATACTTCTCATGGGGATACTACTGAGACACTTGATAAGGTACATATAAACATTATGGGCATCCTTGTGACGCACGTTTCTCTTACAAAATCAAGAGCTCCAAGTTTTGTTGGGCACATATTTTTTTATCTTCTTTTTATCACTATGCAGATAACTAAATCATCAAATAGAGATGGGAATCTACCTGATGAAACCCCCAAAAATCTAGTTAGGAGGAAGCGTACTCCAAGGAAGGAAATGGTATCAATCCTTTGATTTTATTTATTGACAATTCTGTGAAGTGCTAGTTTCATTTAGTCAAATCTTTGACGTCTCTGTTAGATATCTGATCTTTGCCTTTCCTTGAAAAGCCTTTCTTTGTGAACTATTGACCAAAGCATTTTTATAAGCTGAAACTAACGATTCAGTTATTCACTGTGTTCTTAAAACTATATAAAACAGTGCTAGTTATGGGAGATATAACACATAAACCTAGGAACTAAATAATCTCTAAATTTTTAAATATACAGTTGACTATTTTGTATCATTGACTAAAATCTAAATACTTACAGCTGTAAAATCAAACAGGATTTCAGCCACATCAAGGCAAAAATTCCTGCTTCCAATATTCCCCTTCAAGCTGGCTTGCATATGTCTTCCATGGCCAGCTTGCTAATTAGGTAGTTGAATTGTTTCTTGTTAAGTCCCTTTGTGAAAAGCTATTTGTTCAGCAATATGTATATAAATCATAGAAATCAGTCCCTTCTCAAGTTTTTCCTTGATAAAGTGCTTGTTAACTTCCTTATGTTTAGTTCCATCATGAAGAACAAAATTATATGTAATTGCAATTGCTGCCTTGTTGTCACAATACGCTTTGATTGGTGATATAATTGGAATTTTTTTAATCTTCCAATAATCTCTTATTCCGCTTAGCTTCACAGATTTCGTGATCCAAAGATCTAAATTCCGTTTTTCAGCACTATTTCTAGCTACTATGTCTATGTTTTAATCCTTCAAGTCACAAAATTTCCTCAACAAAGGCACAATAACTTGAAGTAGACTTTCAGTCAATGATGCTTCCAGCCCAATCTGCAGTTGTATATATTTTTATTTGAAGATGTCCTTGTTTTCTGAAACAGACCTTTACCAGGGGTTTCCTTTAGGTACCTCGGTATCTTGTGCTTCAAAGTGTTCTTTTCATGATGAATGCAAAAATTGACTAACTTTGCTTATTGCAAATGCTATTTCTAGACTTGTACAGATAAGTAGATCAATCTTCCAACCAATCTTTGAAACTGATATATATTCATCACACCTTCCTTTTTTGAATGTTGAAGGTTTAGGTTAGGCTCAACTGGTGTTTCAACACCTTAGCATCCAAGCTATCCTGTTTCATGAAGCAGTCAAGTGTATACTTGCATTGAGTGACAAAGATATCCCTCCTTGGATCTAGCAAACTCTATTCTAAAAAAAATATAGTTTTTGAGGTCTTTCATCTCAAAATATGCAACAAGCTTTTCTTCAAACCTTCCAATTCCATGCTATTAGGACTTCATGACATTACATAAACAATCAAGATAGCTTGAGTTGTTGGAAAACCTTCTTTTCTGTAGGAGACCAGTTAAAAGTATTCTTCATAGTGAGATCAATAAGTGGTTGGGCTATCATCTACAACTCTGCACAAACCTACAGTAGTAGCCTGTTAATCCCAACAAAATTGATACTGACTACCGGATTATACCGACTACCACACAAATCCGGTAGTTGGTATCAACCACCCCAAAACTGCTTGAATCTTATCTTGATCAACAACAACTCCTTTGGTTGAAACCACATGCCCAAAAAAAGAAATTTTGGTCTGACTAAATAATTATTAGATGCCTTGGCATAGGAGTGAAGTTGAAGGATAAGGTGTAGATGATTAAGATGTTAGTTGAAAGATGGGCCGTATACCAAGATGTCCTCAAAGAATACGAGAATAAATTTTTGCAAGGATGGTCAGAATAGATCATTCATTGTTGATTGGAAGGTCGATGGAGCATTGGTGAGGCCAAAGGGCACCACAGTGAATTCATAATGGCTCGAATTGGTGCGAAAAGTAGTTTTGTGGATGTCTGCAAGGGTGACACATATTTGGTGATAACTTGAACGTAAATCAACTTTGAGAAGAAAGAGGCACCGTGTAATTTGTCAAGAAGAATCGTTGATGTTTGGGATTGGGTATTTGTCTAGAATGTTGATTTGGTTTAGGCTTCTATAATAGATACACATATGCTAGGTGTTGTCTTTCTTTTTAACAAGGAGAATGGGACTCGCAAAAAGGCTGGTGCTAGTTCTAATAATACCTGATTTAAGCTAACTCTGATTCTTGCTTCTCAATGTCAGATTTTTGAAAGGAAGGATAACGATATGGACAGATGTTTGGTGGTTTTAAATTGGGAAGTAGAGGAATGGAGTGAGTGTGGTGGTGGTGATAAAGGTGGAAGGATATCCTTCAAAAATCATTTCAAAATTTTGCAGCAATTTTTTAATTTTAGGAGGAGGATTACTTGGAAATTTGGCTTCTTTAGAGAGATATTGAAAGTTTACCTCCACATCTGACTTTTGTGACCCCCTTTGGAGCTTATATCACTTCCCATTAAGATTAAAAATTAGAAACATCTCATTCTAGTTGGCCTACACTGTATTTAAAGAAGCAAGCCACTTAATTCCAAGCACTAAATCTGCTCCACTTATCAAAAAGGGATAATTTTAAGTGATGGTGTCATGCAAAAGAGCTTAAAGTCTATAGAAGAAATAAAAAAGAAAAAATTAGTCAACCAAAAGCCTTAATTTAGTGGGATGAGGATTAAGAATTGTGTTGACAATAAAGATAAGGACTTAAATTTAGGTTATGTTAGGATTCCTTATTAGATAAGACATAGTAGTGAGTTAAATATGTTATTCTATTTTTAGATATGTTAACCTAGTTGTTTAGAACTTAAATCTATAGGATTTTTGTTAGAATAGGATTTAAATCTGTTAGGAACCCTTTCCTACTTGAATAAGGGTTCTAATAATTTCTCTATAAATATGTGTATACTTAGCCCTTTAAGATTAACAAGTCTGATTTTTTTTTTTTTTTCAAACTTTACTATTTAACTAAAAAGTGTGATGCTTTCTTCTAAAAGTGATTCTTAGACCTTAAGAGTGATTCTTGGTTTCTTATCATTCATTCTTTGTGTTACTAAATTTTAGCAAACCTAACCTTAATTCTAACCTCTTAAACCTAAATTTCAGCCATATTAAATCATGAACTTTTAAGCCTAAATTTCCAGCAATCAAATCCTAAAAACCCAACTATACCAAATCTGAAATTTCAACGTTCTTAGCTGAAATCCAGCACTGAAACTTGAAATTCCAGCAGCCTAATACAACCATATCTCCTAATTTCGCGATTCTAGCTACTTGTTAATACTTCTTCTATTTGTCCTACATCAATTTGGTATCAAAGCTTTGACTCACCATGACGGCACATTGTGGAAGGTCATATAGAAGAATATTCAACGGCCTAGAGTGAAATGAAATACTTTTTAATATTGCAAAGAAATTGGGCATCAATGACTCTCGTTCATAAGGTGCTCCAAAAACTACATTACATGTATCAACTTATGAGAAAACATGTTCGACAATTCTTTAAAAGTTAAAACTCCCTCAAATTATGTGAACCTGAAGAAAGAAGACAGTAAATTTTCCTTAATCTTTTGTGAATAGTACAAGGAATATATGGACAATGCAGCCTTAATTACCTCTGTAAGTTAGGAAGAATCTATTTATTCTCTAAGTGACAAAATCTCAACTAATTAATGGAATATCAAGTAATTATCTATAGAGAATTAGCTAATAGCTGGTTATTTTTATAATATCAACACTCTTCCTCAAGTTGGTGCATAGATATTGATCATGCCCAATTTGCTTACAAAGAACTTAAATTTTTGTCTTAGTAGCCCTTTGGTGAAGACATCAACAACTTGTTGTGTTGAAGGTACCAATGGTATGCAAATGAGTCCACTTTCACGTTTTTATTTTATAAAATGTCTGTCAATCTCCACATGCTTCGTCTAATCATGTTGAACTGGATTGTTGGCAATACTGATAGCTGCTTTGTTGCCACAAAACAACTTCATTGGGTGCTCCACTGGTTTCTTAGGTTTTTCCATTACTCTTTTAAGCCAAATTATTTCACAAATTCTTTGAGTCATTGCCCTATATTTTACCTCTGCATTACTTCTAGCAACCACACTTTGTTTTTTACTCTTCCAGGTTAATAGATTTCCCCATAAATATGTGCAATACCCAGAAGTTGATCTTTTGTCTGTAAGAGACCCTGCCAAGTCTACATCAGTGTAGACTTCAACTCTCCTTTGATCACTTTTCTTAAAGAATAATCCTTTCCTTGGAGCCCCCTTTAAGTATCTTAAGATTCTGTACAATGATCCTAAGTGTTCTTCATAGGGAGTATGCATAAACTAACTTACTACACTGACACCAAAGGAAATATTTGGTCTGGTGTGAGATAAAGAGATTAACTTTCCTACCAGTCGTTGATATCAATCTGTATCTATTGGAACTCCTTCCTTAACTTCATCCAACTTTGAGTTGAATTTTATAGGAGTATCTGATGGTTTGCATCTACTTATCCCAATTTCTTCTAGAAGGTCCAGGATTTACTTCCGTTGGTTGACTACTATATCCTTCTTAGATCTAGCAATTTCTATCCCTAGGAAGTATCTAAGGTACCCCAGGTCTTTGATTTCAAACTCCTTTGAGAGATTCTTTTTAAGAATTTCAATTTCCTCAAAATCATTGCCAGTTAGGATACTGTCGTCTACATACACAATTAGAATTGTTGTCCTTCCTTTTGCAGAAGTTTTTATGAATATAGTATGATCAGACTGTTCCTATAAGAAACCTTCAGACTTTACAAATCTTGCTAATCTTTTAAACTAGGCCCTTGGTGATTGTTTCAGCCCATATAAAGATTTGTTTAATTTGCATATCCTTTTTCCGAACCTTTCACTAAATCCTGGGGGAGGCTCCATATACACCTCTTCTTCTAAATCTCCTTTTATGAAGGCATTTTTTACATCTAACTGATGTAGAGTTTAATCTAGATTAACTGCAATAGAAAGCAACACTCTCACGATATTTAACTTCGCAACAAGTGAAAAGTATTTGATGATCCAGAACCCCAGGTTTTGACATAATGAAAGAACTAATGTTTTTCTTGGTAAAGTCTATGTCCCTGCTCTGATACTATACAAGCTGAAACGAATGATTCAATATTCACTGTGTCCTTAGGACTACTACATACAAAAATACTACTTACAGGAGATAAAAGCAAAAACTTAGGAATTTAATGCTAAATATACAGTTTCTTATTCTGTATCATTGACTAAATTATAAATGCTTACAACCGCAAAATTAACATGATTTCAGCCGCATCAAGGCAGAAATTCTTGCGTCTGATAACTTTGATAAAGGATTGATGGTTTTCATTGTTATGGATCTCCTAATTGAAGGATCAACTAATTTTTTGACTTCCCAGGCTTGATTGAGCATGGATCATGCTGCTCTTTGCTTCTAAGATGAATATTTTGAATAGAAGTGTTGCAACTTGTTACAGGGCAAGGAGCCAGGGCTCTGGCCATAGCGTTGGAGCGTTGATTTTGGTCCCGTTAGTTAAAATAAACACTGCGTTAATATGTTAGCAGAAGGAATAATTGTTGATGAGGAATATACACGTGGCAAGAGTTGGTGAGGTAGTTAGTTAGCCTATTTTCTAGAAGGATTCTTGCTATATGTAACAGACTGGTCTCTCTTTCATGGGAGGATGATGAAAATACAAAATTTGGCGTGA
>JAOTAW010000001.1:12528078-12539298 GCA_025629945.1 Erythroxylum savannarum | reverse complement strand
TAGAAGGATTCTTGCTATATGTAACAGACTGGTCTCTCTTTCATGGGAGGATGATGAAAATACAAAATTTGGCGTGACCTCTGGCCACGAGCTTCCTCTTTCTCTCTCTTTCTGTTAAGCTCCTATTCTATTGCTATTTGGGCTAAACCAACCGGTCACTATTGATTCTTTGCAAGAATCAATACAAATTGGTTCATTGTCAATCTCACTCGTATCAACTGGTATCAGAGCACTCCTTCCTCAGCCTGTGGAGATGGCAACAGATCTCATGATATTGCTAAGTTAGAAGAATCACTAAAAATCTTGACCAAGGACACTCAAGAGAAGTTTGATAAGGTGATGAAAGGTTTGGAAGAAAACCAAGCACGGATTGAGTCCACGAATCTCAAACAACATTCAGAGTTTGAAGAGCTGAAGAAGATGATGCTCACTGTTAGCCAACAAACAGCTTCCCTGTTGAAAAATCGAGACCAAACACCACCCCTTGCAGTCGAGAAAACACCTGCCAGATCTGATGTTTCTACAAACCCCCAACCCTCATAACCTCGACCTCAAACACCCCGTCAATACCACAAAACACCAGCCCACTTACATCAAATAATAACCCTGTCACACCACAATTTAACTTTCCAAACACAAACCCACTTGTTAACAACCTAGCAACGCAGTCTTGCAATGGTTGCCATTCCTATTGCCATAACCAACCCAAGAAACCCAAAAAAGATTTCCCTGAATTCGATGGTGAGGGATTGGATGAATGGATGTATAAGAGTGAGCAACTCTTTGAAATACAGCCTATAGGAGCGTATGAGAAGGTCAAGTATGACTCATACTTCTTAAAGGGGACAACATTTTAGTGGCATAGAGCATATGTAAGGTCGCTAGAATCACCCATCACTTGGGAGGATTACTTGGAGGCTATTTGCAGGAGATTCGGTGGACATCCTGATCCATTAGTGGCAATTAAGGATCTGAGGCAGGAGGGGAGTTTGGAGGACTATATTCAAGAGTTTGATAAACTCTGGAATAAGGCAGAAATTACTTAAAAACAGGCTCTGAGTTGGTTCAAAGAAGGACTGAAAAGGGAGCTAAAGAGAGCAATAGTCCATGGTAGACCCACTAGCTTGCGTGATGCTTATGAAATAGCAAGAACGGAGGAGGAACTCGTCAAAGAAGAATCTACCTTCTCTGTAACTCATAAATCCAGAAACGTCTACACCAACTATTCAAACACCAAAATAATGCCAAATACTAATATAAAAAACCATTACCCAAATGCACCAACCCAAAACAATTCAAACTACAAAGGCCTACTGCCAAACCCAAGTAAAAACCCAAAACCATTTTACAGACACAGAACCCTTAGCAGGCAAGAGATGGAAGGAAAAAGGGCAAGAGGAGAATGTTTCGGGTGCGACGAGAAGTATGTTCCTGGGCATAGGTGTAAAAACAAACAACTCTATTCAATCAGTATACTAGAAGAATTAATGGAGGAAGAACTAGAAGATGAGGAAGAAACCGTGGTGGAGGAAACAGGGGAGGTTACACCCCACATTTCAATGAATGCATTAGAGGGACAAACTGGGTTTCAAACGCTCAAACTGACAGGGAAAAGCAACCAGAGAGCCTTAAACATCTTGGTGGACTCAGGGAGCACTCATAATTTCTTGGATTCCAAAATGGCAAGTAAGTTACACTGCAAACTCACCTATATTAAACCATTGATTGTGGAGGCTGCAAATGGTGATATGACCTGTAGAGCTATATGTAAGGGTTTCCAATGGGAGATGCAGGGAGCCCAATTTATTGCTGATATATTTATACTGGAGTTAAAAAATGCTGATGTAGTGCTGGGAATACAGTGGTTATCTACACTGGGAAATATTGTATCTAATTATGACAAGATGTGGATGTCCTTTAATTGGTTTGGAAGGGAGATATTGTTGAAGGGAAATGATAAGGATGGTTTGCACACCATGGGAGTAAATGAGCTGACTAAATTGTTAGAACACCCTGATCAGGTCAGTGAAGTGCAGTTTTACAGCCTAAAGGTAAGCGAGAATCAGAGGATTGAGTTAGCCACTCTGTCAGCTACGCTACCTGAAGCAACAATGCCAGACCCATGAATTAAGGCTCTACTGCGCAAATATCAAACTCTATTTGATGTACCCTCCCGGTAGAACACACCTCCCGGTAGAACACAGGACCACCAAATTCCCCTTCGTGAAGGTGCTCAACCAGTAAATTAAGGCCTTACAGGCATTCTAGCATACAGAAGGATGTAGTGGAGAAATTAGTTGCTAAACTATTAGAAACTGGAGTGATAAGGCCTAGCAACAGTCCGTTGCTTCTCCAGTCATTTTGGTCAAAAAGAAAGACGATACTTGGAGAATGTGTATTGATTATAGAGCACTCAGTCAACCCACCATTAAAGACAAGTTTCCAATTCCATTGGTGGATGAACTCCTAGAAGAATTGGTTGGTTCTGCGATATTTTCCAAGATTGACCTTAGGTTTGGGTACCACCAGATTCGAATGGCACCTGAAGATGTGTATAAGACAGCGTTTCGAACCCACAATGGCCACTACGAATTCTTGGTAATGCCCTTCGGCCTTACTAATGCACCAGCAACTTTTCAAAGCCTCATGAATGATGTGTTTCGACCATATTTAAGGAAGTCTGTTCTCGTCTTCTTCGATGACATTTTGGTTTATAGTAGAAGTATGGAGAAGCATTTGGAAGACTTACAGATGGTGTTTGATGTTTTAAGGACGCACAAGTTGTATGCAAAAATGAGCAAGTGCGTGTTTGGTAGTGCTCAAGTGGATTACCTTGGACATATTATCTCTCAACAAGGGGTTGCTACTGACCCTACAAAAATTAAAGCTGTTCAAGATTGGCCCACTCCAACAAACATCAAATAGTTGAGAGGTTTCCTGGGATTAACAGGGTACTACAGGAGATTTGTTAAGGGGTATGGTCAAATTAGCAAGCCATTAACTCAGCTACTTAAAAAGGATTCATTTAAATGGTCCAATGAAGCCACTACGGCTTTCAACAAGCTCAAGGAGGCCATGGTATCACCTCTTGTATTATCACTACCGGAATTTTCCAAGGTGTTTGTAGTAGAGATTGACGTGTCTGGTGTGGGCATTGGAGCGGTGTTAATGCAGGAAGGGCACCCAATAGCTTTCATTAGCAAGGCACTAGCTCCAAGGCATCAAGTTCTTTCGGTTTATGAAAGAGAGATGATGGCAGTAATGTACGCAGTTGTTAAGTGGAGGCACTATTTATGGGGAAGGCATTTTAAAATCAGGACTGATCATATCAGTCTTAAATACCTACTGGATCAAAGGGTTTCAACAATTGGTCAGCATACGTGGCTTGCAAAACTTATGGGCTATGACTATGAAATTTGTTATAAAAAGGGAAAAGAGAATGTTGTCGCGGACGCACTATCAAGGCTGTCTGGTGGTGAGTTGTATGCCTTGGCGATTTCAACAATCTCTACCGACTTGCTGGACCTAATAAAAAAGACTTGGGAGGGAGATACTGGCTTGGTGCAGATTATAAGAGAGTTAGAGGCGAATCCCTCGTCGCACTCTCACTAACCGTCACTCGGCATCCGACATGACACCGTATGAAGTGCTTTATGGAGTCCAACCATCCCTACATATTCCTTATTTCCCCAGGGATACTGCTATTGAGGCGCTAGATAAACAACTGATAGATAGGGAGGCTATGATCAAGCTTCTAAGGCATAATTTGGAGAGAGCCCAAGCTAGAATGATAGCACAGGCTAATAAGCACATAACTGCCAGAGAATTCAAGCGGGGAGATTGGGTTTACTTAAAACTTCAACCATATAGGCAAAACATAGTGGCTTCGCGACCATTTCACAAGTTTGCCGCTAAGTATTATGGCCCCTGCCAAGTCATGGAAAAGGTGGGACAGGTGGCTTACAGACTGGCTTTACCTCCTGGTGCCGCCATTCATCCAGTCTTCCACGTTTCACAATTAAAGGAATCTCTTGGTAAGCATCAGGTACAAAAGGAACTACCTGTGATTTCGTCTAATTTCTCCCCACAACCTCAAGCAATGCTAGACAAACGATATATCAAGAAGCGCAACAAGGGAGCTATGCAGGTTCTAATACATTGGAAGGGCTTATCGCCATCTGAAGCTACTTGGGAGTGGGTTGAAGATATGCAGCTGCGATTTCCATCCTTTAGCCTTGAGGACAAGGCTCAGTTGGAGTAGAGGGTACTGTTACAGGGCAAGGAGCCAGGGCTCTAGCCATAGCGTTGGAGCGTTGATTTTGGTCCCGTTAGTTAAAATAAATGCTGTGTTAATATGTTAGCAGAAGGAATAATTGTTGATGAGGAATATACACGTGGCAGGAGTTGGTGAGGTAGGTAGTTAGCCTATTTTATAGAAGGATTCTTGCTATATGTAACAGACTGGTCTCTCTTTCATGGGAGGATGATGAAAATACAAAATTTGGCGTGACCTCTGGCCACGAGCTTCCTCTTTCTCTCTCTTTCTGTTAAGCTCCTATTCTATTGCTATTTGGGCTAAACCAACCGGTCACTATTGATTCTTTGCAAGAATCAATCCAAATCAGTTCACTGTCAATCTCACTCGTATCATAACTTCAATGGTGATTAAAATTTGCAAACAACTGCCTGCATGTGCTGACATTTTTTCTTGTGTGACTCAAATTCTGAAATGAATTTTTTTTTTTAATGTATTGCTGCTCTCACTCTCTTCAAGCTGAGTCTATCTCCTTTAGTTCATTAAATTTGCATTCTTGTTCTATTGTACAGGATTCTGGCTCTCTTGCACAGGCTTCTGGCGAGCAATTAATTGGTTGTAAAATAAAGGTTTGGTGGCCCCTGGACAAGACGTAAGATATCTTTATGGGCTTCTAACCTGTCCTAAGATTTTGTGTCTGCCAGTGTTTGAACTATATCATTTGTCTTCTTTCAATTTTGAATTGGACATTTCCTTCTTGTTCTGCAGGTATTATGAAGGAGTTGTTGAGTCATATGATCCTATTCGGAAGAAGCACAGGGTTGGATGCTTTTAACTCATCTAACAAATTGTTCTTTCTTTTCCTATTTTGGATGGCAAGTGTAGGCTGGGAGGTGTATGAGGTGTTACTTAGCTTGTACAGTCCTTGACTAAATTTTACTGTTTATTTTAGCATGAGATGGCTCTACCTGGGTCAGTTTCATGTTAAATAAAGAGAGGTCATTCCTTTGATTTTGACCTTGAATCCCATTTTACGTTCGGTAATCCAGTTTTGTTGAGGCCAGATCCATGCACTGTCTCTTATTTATTTTAGTTCTCAACTATTATTATGTAGGTATTGTATACTGATGGTGATGAAGAGACACTAAATCTCAGAAGAGAAGATTGGGAACTAACGGAGGGCCACGTTTTGCTGGATGAAGTATGTCTTTTGGTTTAACATTGCATTTTCCCCTTTTGGTTTTAACATTGTTTTATTTTTCTTTTCCCGTTTAAAACTTACTATATCAAAACTTGCTACGCTGTAATTTCCACTAATATATGCAGGACTTCAAAAATGGGATTCCAAAACCTGATGCGTCATCTTCTATGTAAGCCCATTCCCACACATACTTTGATTTTGACGTGTAATTGATACTATCATAGAAAATGAGAACTTTTACTGGAGTACTTGGATTCATTTGCAATGTCTCCCTTTTGCCTGCCATATAGTCATGAAGGGTAGATGTTTTTCATTAAGCTTATCACCAGCTTCCTATTAATTTGTACATGTGATCTTGTTTCTTTTGGTTCTTAAACATGCTAGCAATGGAGAGGGAAAACGAAAACTCAAGCCAAAATCACCAAAACAACCAAAATCTGATGCATCCTCAAAAAGGTTGGTTTTTGTACCTCCATTATTGCGAATGGTTTTAACTACTTGAATTATGTTATGGCTACTGAAGCACGATGACTTTGTAGGAATAGAGCTGCCAGCTTCTCCAAACTTAAAACCCAAAACTCTCATGGCAGTCATGTTCATGGGCCGAAGAGTGTAAAGTCTAGGTCAGATACAGATTCAAGAGCGGCAGACAAGATGAAGATGCGCAGATTGGCCATTAATCAGATAAAACAAGAGACAATGGAATGTGATGACTTCAGCTTCAAAGAAAATGAACCCCGTGGGGTTCAAGGATAAGTGTTCTCTAATCAATAGCCAAAATTCTGAAACTAGTTAATTATAAGTTAATGCTTGTGCAGGAGACTGGTAGAGTGGCTAGGAAATTTTTGTAAGTGAGTTTGTACAGGTTAAGTGTCTTAGTCTCTCTGGTTTTGACAAACAATTCCTATATTCACCTTGGTGTATAATTACACTGATGTACATGCAAACCTGTTAGTCTTGACGTGACCTAAAGTAGGTAGCTGGGTTAACATTTGATGAATCTTCGCCTTCCTTTTTGTCAAATTCATGAAGCTTCATATGCCAAATTTTGGTTTCAGACCTTTAACAGAAAGATTGGTGTAGTTACCTTCAAGGTATGTCTTTAGATAAAAGAAAACAAGAAGGAAGAAAAGGATAAACAAGCCATGGTATTGTTTATCGTTCTTCTGCAAATAAAATAATTTAAGGTATTACCATTTCATTCTGACTTCTATTTGTTTAAGCCCGTGCGTTATCATAGTGTCTAAGGACTAAGCATCATTCAGTGGAAATGTGCAATTTTTGGCTAGTTTTAGCATTTAAAATGTCAGGATGTACTATGTTCAGCATTTCCAGTTTACTAGAGGCATGGGGAAAGCGCTATTTAGCTGTAAGCTACTTGTTCCAGCTAGCCATTTTTTATGATGATAGCTTTTAAAGAAGGAAATTTTTTATTTGCTCTTATACATATTTAGAATTGTATTTTAGAATTACTAGAATTAAACTCGTTTTAAAATTTTTATGTAAATTAATATAATTTTTTGTGAAGGAAGTAAATTAATATAATTAATTATATAATGAGTTATTTTCTTAGTAGCGTTTATTTTTATTTTATATTCTATAGATATAATGAATATAATTTAGTTCTAAAATAAATAGTTATATTTTGTCGAGAAAATTAAACAATTGAATATAGTTAAGTTTAAAATAATGTATATATATTGTGAATATAAATTATTTTCAGTTAATAATAAAATTTGAATTAAATATTAAGCAAAGTATTTATTTGTATTCATAATTAAATATTTGTTTTAAATAAAATAACTAACAAATTCTAATTTTAAGTGAATTCTTAAATTTTCAGATATTTAATTATATGCTTGAAAAATTATTAACCCTTATAAAAAATCGTAAGATAATAAATATTAATTGCCTTTTGACAATATGTAATTAATAAAAATATAAAATAATTAATAGTATAATCAATCAATATGTGAAAGGTTAAAGTCAATAAAAAGGTGAAGTGACCGAAAGATCAATTGAATTACCATTTGGCAATTAAAAAAAGAATAAAATGAGCAAATTGACGAACAAACACAACTCTGCCTTTAGTATTAAAACATTAAATAAAATAGTCAATATGCTTTTACCTTTAGTATTAAAACATTAAATAAAATTAACAAAATACATAAAGATAAAGATAGTCTTTATTAATTAAAAACAGTAATGTCACACATAAAATTTCAACTACATTATCCCATTGTTCAAGTGAAACTTCTTGAGTACTTGTTTAGATCATTGATGAGACCTTGGTTTCTTTGCTTATACAATGACATCATTATTGTTATAGTACAATACTATTGGTTCAATAATGCTAAGAACCACTCCAAGTTCTGTGATGAATTTTTTAACTGAAACTGTTTCTTTTGTAGACTCTAACATTGATATCTACTCTGCCTCAATCATGGAATCTGCAATGGTTGGTTGATTAGAACTCTTCCAACTTACCGCACCACTATTCATAGTGAAGATGTACCTTGACTATAGTTTACTATCATTTGGATCAAATTGAAAACTAGCATTTGAATATATTTGAACTCTCAATTTAACTCCTCTATAGACCAAGAAAACATCTTTAGTCCTTCTCAAATACTTTAAGATATTTTTCACAGTGATCCAATGAACATTACTATGATTAACTTGAAACCTGCTTGTTGTGCTTAAAGCATAAGAGACATCTAGTCTAGTATTTAGCATAACATACATAATTGATATAATTGTCGAAGCATATGAAACATAATCAATTTTATCTCTCTTTTTGTTTCTTAGGACATATACTTTGTGAGAGAGAGATCTCATATGGCATAACTAAGAATCCTTTCTTGGAATTCTCCTTGCTAAGCCTCTTTACTACTTTGTTTATATACGTGGATTGGGATAAGACAAGCAACCTATTTGATGTATCTTTATAAATCTTTATTTCTATAATATAGGCTACTTCTCCTATATCCTTCATGGAGAAGTTTTTGAACAACCAAATCTTTACAAATTAGAGCATCAATAAGACATTTCCAATTAGCAATATGTCATCAATATATAACACTAGGACAACGACTGTACTCCCACTAACCTTCTTATAGATACACGGTATTTTTTTTCTTCATATTTTTAATAAAATCAAACTCTTTGATTATCAGATCAAAATGGATGTTATAACTCCAAGAAACTTACTTAAGTCTATAAATAAACTTTTGCAACTTGCATATATGATTAGGAAACCTCTTAGAATAAAAATTAACTCATTGTTTTTGTAGAAACCTTTATCCACTAGTCTTGTTTTTTACATATGTATATTACCATTCATGCCAATTTTTCTCTTACAATCCTACTTCCATCCAATAGGTATAATACCATTAAGAGGATCCATCAAAGCCCATACTTTGTTAGTGTACATAGATTCTATTTCAATCTCATAACTTCATGTTATTTTAAAGAATTGATGCTTCTTTAAAATAGAGGCTAATAATTTATAGGTTATACATTTTCTTTTCCCTTTTCAAGATGTAGATTTAATCTAGTGGGGAAAGACTACCCTATTAGACCATCACATACTATATGTCTTCTAAATCCTCGATTGTACATTGATAAGTGTAAATTGCATCGTATTTTAAGGCATATTTTGATTTGTGTTTAGCTATTAATTCAATCATTTAGTATGTTTTTAGGTTAAAATTGTGTTAGTTTATGGTTTATTTATGTTTTAAGAACGATCATGGCTTATCAAGGTTCGTGACAGAATCTTAAGGAATGACCCACGATCGTGACCTACATGCTACGATCTTGACAGAAGGTTCGAATGTGAGCCACCATCGTGGCCTGCATCGGGCAGACATGCAGATACTCATGAACTTCATGTTTCAAGGGATTTTTTGGACCTTTCAGACCTCAGAAAAACCCTAGGGTTAGCCAAAACACAAAGTAGTATAAAAAGAACATAAAGAGGCAGAGAAAGAGAGCTTCCAAGCAGCCATCGTTGAAACCCTAAAGTGAGAATACCGAGACAGAGAAAAAGAAGAAGGAAGAGGAAGACCAAGTTGACTCAACGTGCTTCCCGAATAAAGAGGTTTTCTGACATCGTTGCCTTCCATTGTCTATTCCAAGTTGTCTTTCTTTTCGTTTTGATTTATTGATGTATAAAATTGAGATGGATGGTATGCTAATAGGATTTGGAATATTGATGATGTTCTAAACTCTCCTTTAGGATTTTATTTTGAATTAACTATAATTTAATTGATTGTGTCATTTGGATAACTGTCGTGATTTAATTACGTTATTTCATAATTCGGTAATAAACTGAGAGGGTGAACCGAATGAAAAAGGATTAAATCGGATTAATGATAGTTAGGCAATTTAATAGAAACCGTAATAAATCATATTGGTAAGTGTGCAGAGAGAGATCCCGTGTGATGTTCTAATAGTTTATTATAGTGCTTCATATCTAATTAGGTTTTGGATAATTTGTGAATTTAGAGATTGCAATTTTCATAATCAGATTAGGGTTTAATGGTTATAACTTGAGAGAAAGTAATCAGCCCTAAGACAATCTAGAACCAACACTCTATTGACATATAATCGACTAGGTTAGCATTAATGATAAGTAAAATCCTTTTTCTCATAAATTGGTAAATTCCTTAGGTTGATTTCTATTATGATTGCACATTGCTCAATTCTTTATTCCTTCTTGTTTAATTTCTGATTTAAGTGGTTGAATTCAATTATCGTGATTACTTTCCATTGCATTGTTTATTTTGAGTTTTATATATTGTTCGCCTTAGATAACATAGAATTAGATTAGTCCCCCTCATTGTGGGATCGACAACTCTTATACTACAATTGCAACCCATGCGCTTACGAAATTTGAGGGCTTATAAAATTTAAAGCTCGAACGACACGATCAAGTTTTCAGCATCGTTGCCAGGGAGGCGTAGATTAGTTTAATTCTTGTTGTCTAAGGCTTTTTCACCATCTTTTGTGAAAAAAAAAGTTTAGGAAGTTAGGGCAAAAAGTCGAAAACACATTGATTTAGACATCACAAGGCAGTGATGAAGAATCCATAAAATTAGATACCAAGAAGAGATAAAAGAACAATCATGGAGGATATATATTATAAGGAGCAAAGGATTCTTGCAAATTTCAATGAGGCCCAATTTAGTTAGGGAAATTATAATCTTTTTATGATCACGTACACTTTGAGGTGGCAGAACCACCCAGATTTCTATTGGTCTAACAATGTAAGTACTCATATGGGACATCAAAACCTATTAGAATTTCAGCAAGATAAGTCTAGTTTATGGGATTCTAAATTGGATAAAATCATGGATAAGCTAATAGACATGGAAGAGACCCAGAAGAGACTGGAAGAGCAATTTGATCAAGTAACG
Organism: Erythroxylum savannarum; assembly: GCA_025629945.1. Lineage (NCBI taxonomy): Eukaryota > Viridiplantae > Streptophyta > Magnoliopsida > Malpighiales > Erythroxylaceae > Erythroxylum > Erythroxylum savannarum. The sequence goes on along the minus strand of JAOTAW010000001.1, from coordinate 12,528,422 downwards.
AAAAATCATGCCTTTTCTATTCACAACCTAGAGATTCAAGTGAGATAACTTTCCCGTGAATTTTGTAAGAGAAGTGTGGAAGACTCTTTAAGCAATATGGAATTACATCAATTAGAGCAATATGAGGCTATCACACTTAAAAATAGAGAAGAGCAAGAAGAACCAGTGAAAAACCAGACTGAACCCTATCTTATAGAAGACCAAGAGACAAGGAAAGAGGATGAAGAAAAGAATGTCAGCCCTCCCTATTATCCACCAGTTCTTGATATATCATGTTTGAACATTGAAAAAACTTGGGTAGATGTCCATGTAGAGAACCTCATCATTCAGATTAGTGATGACCA
>JAOTAW010000001.1:12510767-12521293 GCA_025629945.1 Erythroxylum savannarum | reverse complement strand
CCGATCTTTTCTGCATTTTCATCTTTCATTTTTCTGCACTTTAATTTTCTATACATTCTCCATTTTCATTTCAGCATTTCAACTCCCATTTAACTCCAAACATTCAAAAACAGATCAAATCCATGATTAGCACCAATATCAAAAACATCATATATTCACACATTTTCACTCTTCTTCTCTTTCTTCACTTTCTTCTCAACTTCCAGTTTAATCATTCATTACTCATATCCAAACATCATCTTGCAGCTATTTCTTATCTCTAAACTCATTAGAGTTCATTTCTAAAAACAACAAGAAATTTGCGTGAACAAAAATGAAGACCAATATACATGTATATCAACAGTAACAAAAATAGAGCATACATCTTTCATATCTCCAAAAATTTATGCACTCTTTTCATTCTTATTTTTATCGATCTATCACACTCAAAGATCATTTTAACACTATCTTATGACATATTAATTATCAAATATGCAAACACAACATATACGGCATACCCAAAAAATTCCTCACTCACTTTTTAACAAATATATATATCACTATTTCATAACCATTTAACAGTGAGCTAACGTGATGCATGTTTCATCTCATATAACAAGAAAACCCATAAAAATGCTTATTTAAAACTCCAACTCTTCAAAAATCATATGAGCCGTAGCTTTCCAATAACACTCGATCATCATTAGTCAAGAGTTACAGGGTTTGATATTTCGGTTATAGTGAAGAAGATAACAAAATGAGGTAGCAAGTGAAAAGTGAGAGTAAGACTTGTGTTGTGAGGGTGGGAGACTTCTGACAGTAATTAAGCTTCCGGAAGATGAGGAAAGTCACAGAGAAGATATTTTAAGACAAGAACAACAGTGTCTTGGTCTTTCAAATAAAAAGAATCGTGGCTTAAGACTTGGACACTTGTCCAATTTCTAAAGCTTTAACTAGTTTCCCAGCTAACTAGTTCTTATTGAACTAGTTCCATAACTCCTATCTTTTTATTCCAGTTATCACCAAAATTTTCAATAACATCTTCTCACAAATTCTAAAAGCATCTCCAAATTTTCAAAGTCATTTTCTCAATAATTTCTAAAATCATTTTTAACAATTCTCCAATATCATTTGTTTCTTATTTATATTTCCTTCCATCAATTTACTCGCCAAGTGACATTTTTCTAGTCTAATAATATTCAATATTTTCGAAATTTATTCCTAAAATTCACCAAAAATTCAAAATCACTAAACACACTTTTCAATTAAATTTTCAGTACCCATAAATCACAATTCTCAATAAAATCACATTTCACATATATAAGTCAATTATACCCGGAATGTCAATGAATACATATACAGTCATTTTGCAAAAATTCAAATTCACGTGCGTGTATGCTAACAATATGCGTGAGCATGAAAATACATTTTTCTTAATCTCTCATTTATCTTATATGTACTGTATTTTTGGGTTCTAACTCTTAATATGGGAACGAGATGATACATAGTATAAGCAAGAGATTATTGGTTTATACCTTACAATCAATTAGTTGGTTATAATTTAGTGACATAATTATTTAAAGACTTTTTTTATCTTGTACATATTCAGATATATATGATAAGTTCTATAGGATAAAACTTCATTTTTATTAAAATTATGATAAGATCATAATTATAAGATTCATATTACATTTATGTATTATTTCTAAATTATTCTTAGTCGATGTTATACTAAAATTGAACATTAATAGATTTTAAAAAGATTATCACTTATTATGTTTCTTCCTTAAAAAGGAAGTAGTCATTCTCATAGACTAAATTATAAAGATACTTAAACAAATACGTGGATGCTTGTTAGAGAATAAGTTCATTAAATTAATCTCATAAGCAAATTTGTTTTAGATTACTTTTATGACTATTAAATTTCTCACTGCAATTATTTTATAAGTGATCATTTGACTTGAGATCTCTATATATCTCGTACAGGGATTGATATATTTTGATACTACTTATAACCTATTGTAGTCAATGGAAGTTCAATCAGTAATCATTGAATATAGCATGAACTATATGGAGGTAATTGAGTCATTAATATAAGATTCATCACTCTTAAGTGATTAGGAAGAATATTATATCATCCTGGAATAGTATTAATTTGGAAAATCTTTGGCCAAAATAGAGTGACACTTTCTAAATAGTTTTCAAATGTTATTAATATGATCAATTACTAATAGTGAAAAACTACTATGATTAGACTCAAATAGTATAGACATTAAGTTTATGCTCTATATCTAATTAGAATATTGTGTGATAAAAGAATTTAATTATACGCAAAAACATGTATGAAAATGTTAGTCAAAACTATTTTGACGTTTCTAAATATTTGGTTGGTCATGACGCATTAATAGACGTCAACTTTGATATATGGAATTTTCCTAAATATGTTAGTAATGAATATATATTATAACCCTAAATTATATTTAGAATTAAATGAATTAAACTCCTTTAGTTCATATTTAATTATATTTAGGAAAATAATGAGTCATACATAAAAAAAGGGGGTTAAAAAGAGAAGATTTTTTAATAAATTTGTACTTAATTGTAAAGTTTGAGAAACTATACAATTAAATATGAAAATTTTAACAAATACAGACTAATATGAGATATTGAAGCTTATTTGGATCTAATTGGTATTTAATTAGAATTAACTATAATTCTAATTGAAGTTTAACTAAAATTAGAATCTTATTCTAATTAAATTACTAAAAGTTTTAAATCCTATATAAATAGACTTAAGCTCTAGGAAGTTAATACTTTTTACCTAACCCTCTATACAACAGTTGTAGAATTCTCTCAATACGTTATGTAGATATCATTAGTAGTCAAATATTTGGGCGACTATAGTGATTGAAATAAGTCAATTTTAAAAAAGTTTAAGAGATGTTTAAGAGATGATCAAGTTTTACAGTAAAATACGAATTATGATTCATGCTTTATTATATTTTATATATTAATAATATTATAGAATTCTAAAATGATCTTAATTTTCAAAAAATTATATAAAATTTTTATTATTATTTTACTAAGCATGAGATCGACTTTCGTTCCAATTTTCGAATAGAAAATGTTGAGGACGTGCACTAGAACAATCTTACTGGGTGCAAATTAACTCGTAGACTACTTTATTTTAAAGAAGGAAGTCGTGGAGTAGTAACTAGTAAATTCATAAAAAGGTTGGTCAAGAAACCAAAAATAGAAATTGCATTAACTGAGACGAAACCAGAATTTGCCTTGTTGTTCTGTAACCGATATTTGTTCTATCGCTTACCATTTAATTAAGATTAATTGCTTAATTGGAATTTGGAAAATATCAAAGCTTGGATTTGGTGAAACATTAGATAAACTTGACCAATCACCTCACCTGGTACATGTAGAGATTGTCGTAAACATGTGGAGATTAGTTGACATCTTCTTGTCATATATTGTCTTTAGTGTTGTCTCTTTTTTGCACTCCCTCAAGAACCCCAACCCCTTATAATAATGTTCTTAAATATAAGAACCAATATAGGCTGATAGGAAGAAGGTTCTTTTTTTCTTTTCTTCCTTTTTTTCTTTGTTTTGGAAGTAAGGACTTTGTCTCATTTCCCGTGCTATTTACCGGGGTTAGGTGAGCCATTTTTCCTTATAAGTGTATGCAACCTTGCAACCTAAATAGTTCAATCTCTTTTGTCTCTAACTTTCTTCTTTTCCTCGTCTCCCTATCAACACTAAAAGACCATCGTAGTAGCTTTATATTTGAACGTAAATATACGTACAACTATGCCAGCTGATAGTTCATCACTTTCCGGTCAAGGCCAGACAGTCTGTGTCACCGGTGCCGGCGGCTTTATCGCTTCATGGATTGTAAAGCTTCTTCTCGAAAAAGGTTATGTTGTTAAGGGAACCATGAGAAACCCAGGTTAGTTCTTCTCTTCTTTAAAAAGAGAACAACTTTGTAACAGAAGACTCGTTTTATATTACTATAACTGGATTAAGTCGATACAAGGAAATGGATTGGACATGGGCTATTGTATTAAATTCATGGGAAGTGAATTTGGTCTGCTATATATTTTTATATACATATATTGAGGGAGTTCTTTGTTGGATTATTCGCTATATACAGATGATCCAAAGAATGCTCATTTGAGAGAGCTTGAAGGAGCTGCTGAAAGACTAACTCTGTGCAAGGTTGATCTTCTTGATTATGAGAGTCTCAAGGAAGCCATTAGTGGGTGTGATGGCGTTTTTCACACTGCCTCCCCAGTCACTGATGATCCAGTATGTTGTTTCTGCTTCGATTTTGTTTGGACGGTGGAGCAAGTTTTTGTGAATTAAAATTAAAAAATGCAATAATTATAAGTAAAGAAGAATAAGAAGTAAAAGCGCGCAAGAAACTTTTGTCATTTACAAACCAAAATTTGTTCAGATTTGAGATTTCTTTTTATAAAAAAATGCTAAAGCTTCGTTCTTTTCCTTGCTAATGTTTTAGTTTTACTGCAATCACCATCAAGTACAGGTGGATGGTCCTTGTTCCTTAATGCAATCATTGCTTTAGTTGTTTGTTTGTCGGCTTCATCTTACGGATATCATTTTCAGGAGTAAGAGATTAAGCCCTTACACTTTAGAACTTTGGCCACCTTCCTCTAGTAAGAAACTACACATCTAGTGATCAATAATCTAAATTTTATTGATGAGATAAAAGGGGTGGTTATTATCATTGTTCATATGTGATTCTAAGATAAGGGGACAAATTATTCTGATCAAATGTGAAGATTTGATGGCTTTGTATTCATCTGATAATTAATTTGTCCTAGTTCCCTTATAGGAACAAATGGTGGAGCCGGCCGTTAGTGGGACAAAGAATGTAATAATTGCAGCCGCTGAAGCCGAAGTCCAGCGAGTGGTGTTCACCTCGTCCATCGGAGCAGTGTACATGGATCCCAACAGAAGTCCTGATGCTGTCGTCGACGAATCTTGTTGGAGCGATCTCGAGTTTTGCAAGAACACTAAGGTTAGATAGCACACCAAAAAAAGTGATCAGACATGGTAATGTACAGCATTATCAAGTATATGGAATATAGAAATATTTATAAGACTATAAGAATGGAATGTATATATGTAAATATGCTTTTTAAAGTTTCTGAAGAAGTAATTGTGTTTTAAAATACGGAGTCGGAATTGGCTACTATAATAAGAACAAGAATGAAAAGCAAAAGCTGTTAACATGGTCCACAATTAAAGGGTTTCTTTCGATGTTGGATGTATTAATGAGTGGAGTACAAAATGGAACTTGCAGAACTGGTACTGCTATGGAAAGGCCGTGGCAGAGCAGGCAGCATGGGAAATGGCGAAAGAGAAAGCAGTGGACCTAGTGGTAGTCAATCCAGTTCTTGTTCTTGGATCCTTGTTACAACGCACAGTCAATGCTAGTATTATTCACATTCTCAAGTACCTTGATGGTTCCACTAAGACCTATGCCAACTCTGTTCAAGCCTATGTTGATGTTAAAGATGTGGCAGTGGCGCACATCCTCGTCTTTGAGACACCCTCTGCCTCTGGCCGTTATCTTTGCGCCGAGAGCGTTCTCCACCGTGGCGAACTGGTTGAAATTCTTGCCAAGTTATTCCCGCAATATCCCATTCCCACCAAGTAAGTTATCGTTGTCATTGTTTAATGGTGAATTTTGCGATTCAACATACAGAACTAACAACACTTGTCCATACTTCAAAGTTACCAACAAAAAGATGCGTAAAATTGGGACCAAGTGGCATTTAGTGATTAGGATTACATATTTTTAATTATGGTATTTTCCATGTGCATGAATGAGTAAAGACATCCATCCATTAAAAATATTGGACGAGAAAAAGACTATTGCATGAGAAAGATGTGATGTCCATTTTTGTCGTCATTTTTGGTTCAAGTCGTCTTGGGGTTGGTGGATGTGTCACATCTGTTGCTGCTCATCTTTCTACGCTTTCATACTTAGTAATAAAGGAAGTTTTCAACACAAATGATGCATATGGCCTAAGTGATGTTTGAGCTCCGAGAATACCGAGTCCAATTTCTCTTTCCAGTTTTATGGTGTCTTATTGTGTCTAGTGAATTTCAGCCATTTATTTATGTGGGTCCCACGTTTATATAGTGGAGCCCATACGGGATCCGCATAAATAAATGGCTGAGATTCACTGGACATAATAAGACACCATAAAAATTGGACAGAGGATCTTGTTCCGAGAATACCTACCCTTTCCTTTAATTTTAAAGCACATCACTGGGAATTGGCAAACAAACCAAAGTGGGAGTTGGGGTGGCATTTTCCGTTCCTTTTTTAGCTATCATGTTGTGGTTGTGCTATTATTGGTATACCCACTTTTGACCATGAAGAATATAATATAACCCCACCTACATTAGAGAGGGTAGAATTGAAATCCACATCAAGCATAAGTTGAATCAACTTTTTAAAGTTAGAACAAACCGAGAGAAGAGAAAACTAGTGGAGCTCATGGGCCTTCACCAAACTTCAATATATTTTCAGATTAAGACCCTAAACCAAAAGACTTGCTAACTGCTACTAGGTCTAGATGCGTGGTTTGGGAAAGTTGGGTGAAACAGAACACAAGTAATTAGGCCTTAGGATAGCATACAATCCCGCATCTGAACAACTGTACTTTTTGCCACTTCTTATCTGGAAGCTTGTGTTCCATGGTGACGTAAGAATTTGGGAATATTAGGTTAGTTTGACTTGCAGGAACACCAGCGCTACCAGATAATGACAGAGAAAAAGCAATGAGATTTATTCCGTGGAAAAAAAAAAGATTTGGTGGAAGAGTAGCAGAATCACGTATTTTCTTCTATATATAGTACTATACAAAACTTCATGTTTAACGGATCTCATCTTCTTTTGAAAAATTCTGTTGAATAGCTTCTGACATCTTTACGTTATATATCAATTGTTTTTAGTTTGTATCAGTTCAATACCCACCACAAGGAAAAAAAAAGTTAGATTCCAAAGCTCCATATAATCATCGTTTTCTTGTACTTGCTTCGTTTAGAATCTAAACTGATGTACTTTCCTACGATTGCAGGTGCTCAGATGAGAAAAACCCAAGAACAAAACCTTACAAGTTTACCAACCAGAAGCTCAAGGACCTTGGAATGGAATTTACACCAGTTAAACAGTGCCTATATGAAACTGTCAAGAGCTTGCAGGAAAAGGGTATCCTTTCAATCCCAGAACCGCAAGAAGACCCTGTAAAAATTCAATCTTGATGTCAGATTTTGGTGTTCACTAGCTAACGTTGGTACGGCGGCAGCGACGAACTATTCAATATAAAGAACCAAGAAAACTGATGACAAGGAAGCTTGCAAGTGTTTATCTTTCTTATCAAATCATTTACGTGTTCGGACTAAGTAATTTACACCCTGTTTGGAACGATAGGAATTCAATGTAATTCAATTCCACTGTTTAGAATAGAAAAAAAAAAAAGTTTAATTCACATACATAATTGAAACCTACCATTTTTTATAAATTCAATTCAGCTATAAAACTACGACAATTGATTTACAAATTGACTTTTTCTCTTCTTTTTAAACATTGAAAATTACTCTTTCAATAAGGACAACAACACCTCCTCTAGGAATCGGCACCTCCCACAAGTTTTTCCTTTTCCTCATCGCTCTCTTTTAGCTCCATAGATTCTCAAGAGGTTGAATCATGAAACTTCCAAACTCTAGAATAAACTTTCCTAAACTTTTCCTCAATATTTCAACTTAAGTTCATCAACCAGTCCATTTCAGAAGGCCATGATTTTTGGTGGAGACGTAGAATAATGTCTTATGAGTTTATTAATTCAAGAATCAAATCAATCAGACATCAGATGAATAAGTTATAATAAAAAAATCAAAGGATGTTTGGGGTAAACTCTTTAGGAAAATCAATGGAAAGTGCACGATTGCGAGTTTCACTGCTTAGGATCACACACGATCACGACATGTGCTCCTAAGTAGCAAACACGATCGCGACCTCCGATCTTCTTCTTCCTTCAGCGAACAACTGTTTCATCTTTTTCTATTTTTCTAGATCTCTCATTCTTATACTTTCCAACTAAAGCATCTATACATGAATCATCTTTTCTGTATTTCTATATCCAACCAATACAATCTCTAAATAAGTCAGATTCAAACTTATTCTCCAAACTACAAAAATCCGAAACTTCATTTTTTTTACTTCCTCTCTCTACTGTAATTTTCCAGTTTTTATACTTTCATCTGATACATATCTTTTCATTTTCTACTCTTCCATTTTCTACTATGGCCTACTTCAATAAGTTTCTCTTTAAAACCACATGCAATCGGTTTTACACTATCACTGCTCAAAAATATCAACTCATCTTCCTTATCACTATCACCGAATATTTCAACTTTCCTTAACTCTTCCTCAATATTTCAACTTAAATTCATCAATCAATCCATTTCAAAAGGCCATGACTTTTGGTCAAGATGTAGAACAATGTCTTATGAGTCTATTGGTTCAAGAATTAAGTCATTTAGACATCGGATGAAAAAGTTATAATGAAAATATCAAAGGATATTCAAGGTAAACTCTTCAGGAAAATTAATAGCACGATCGCGAGTTTCACTGATTAGGTTCGCATGTCGCGATCGTGCTCCTAAGCAGCAAAGTCGCGATCATACTTTCGATCTTCTTCTTCCTTCATCGAACAACTCTTTCATCTTTTTCCATTTTTTTCAGATCTCTCATTCTTATACTTTCCAACTAAAGCATCTATACATGAATCATATTTTCAGCATTTCTATATCCAACCAAGACAATCTCTAAATAAGTCAGATTTAAACTTATTCTCCAAACTGCAAAAATTCGAAACTTCATTTTTTTTTACTTCCTCTCTCTACTGTAATTTTCCAATTTTTATACTTTCATCTTATACATATCTTTTCATTTTCTACTCTTTCATTTTCTGCTATGGTCTACTTCACTAAGTTTCTCTTTAAAATCATATGCAATCGGTATCAACTCATCTCCCTCATCATTGTCACCGAATATTTCAACTTTCCTGAACTTTTCCTCAATATTTCAACTTAAATTCATCAACCAATCCATTTCAGAAGGCCATGATTTTTGGTCCAGATGTAGAACAATGTCTTATGAGTCTATTGGTTCAAAAATCAAGTCATTTGGACATCGGATGAGGAAGTTATAATGAAAATATCAAAGGATGTTCGAGGTAAACTCTTCAGGAAAATCAATGGAAAGTTCTGCACGATCGCGAGTTTCACTACGTAGGATCGCATGTCGCGATCGTGCTCCTAAGCAACAAAGTCGCGATCGTTTCTTCCTTCACCGAACAGCTCTTTCATCTTTTCCCATTTTTCCAGATCTCTCATTCTTATACTTTCCAACTAAAACATCTATACATGAATCATCTTTTCTACATTTCTACATCCAACCAATACAATCTGTAAACAAGTCAGATTCAAACTTATTCTCCAAACTACAAAAATTCGAAACTTAATTTTTTCACTTCCTCTCTCTACTGTAATTTTCCAATTTTTATACTTTCATCTGATACATATCTTTTCATTTTCTACTCTTCCATTTTCTGCTATGGTCTACTTCACTAAGTTTCTCTTTAAAGCCACATGCAATCGGTGTTACACTATCACTGCTAAAAAATATCAACTTATCTTCCTCATCACTGTCACCGAAACTAGCTTCATACACAAGTCATGCATGAGTTCATCTCCAGTGTTATAACATCATCAATTTCATTTACAAAATATCCAGAAAAATGTAACACAACTTAGTTGCTTCTTTAGAAAAAAAAAACCCCAACTTTGACAATGAAGAACAAGGTTTCAAAGTTGAATAGAGAACAAAGCAAAAGTTGAAGAACAACAAAGCTACAGAACCTTGTCTTTCAAAACCACATGCTCACGTGTTTTATTAATTCCTTGACACATTGCTCCATTGCATGTCAGCCATTTGTCACCCAAATTGAAGTGCTACATGTCACAATGCCATTTGTCTATTTTTCTTAATATCCCAAAATTTCTAGAAAATATCCTTAAATTCCCAAAAATATTGAAATAATCATAATATGCTCCAAATAGATTTTTGACACCTCAAAATCACAATTCTCATTTTAATCAGAATGAGAAAACTAATTATACCCGGAAATATCAATGAATGCATGTTCAATTATTTATATGAGTCAAAAATACATATGCATATATAAGTAAATACTTAAATATGCAAAGTATACTTTACACTGCTAATTTCTAAATATTCTAACCCCTAACATGGGGTGTTACAGCTCATGCATTTTGAAGCTTCTAAATTATAATAGTTTTCTATTGTCTTCATAGCTTGGTCTAGCGTAATGTCATTTGCAATCAATTTTTTCTTTTCATTTGAATAATGAACTTTTTTATAATATCACTTATAATGAAATTCATGTTCATAACTTGCTCTATGTAAGTGTGAATGT
>JAOTAW010000001.1:12380204-12405204 GCA_025629945.1 Erythroxylum savannarum | reverse complement strand
TATGTTGATTATGCATTAAGATGTAAGAATAATTTGCAAACTTAAGGACTTGTCCAAATCTTTTGATATGAACCATATCAACCCTATAAAGCAAATTTTAGGCATAGAAATAACTCGGTACATGAAATGTAGAAAACTATAGTTATCATAGGAGAGCTATACAGGTGTTAGACATGTTGAATACGAAACATGTCAAGCCAATAAGCACATCAATAGCACCTCATTGCAAGAGAAGTAATTATGAATGCCCTTCTATGAAAAAGGAGAAGGATGGTATGTTTTCTATCTCATACTCATCTGTAGTTGGGAATGCCCTTCTATGAAAAAGGAGAAGGATGGTATGTTTTCTATCTCATACTCATCTGTAGTTGGTTCCTTGATGTATAAAATAGTGTTCACAAGACTGGATATCACACAAGTTATTAGATTGGTAAGAAGGTTCACTGGAAAGTAGTGAAATGAATTTGAGATATTTATGGGGGCATTTTCAAATGGAACTTATGTTTTAATGGTGGAGAGTCAATTCTAGAGGGATATATAGATGCAAATATGATCAGAGATCTTAATGGTAGAAAGTCCACTTCAGGTTTTCTGTTCAAGTTTGCAGGGGGAACCATCTAATGGTAATTAAAGGTAGAAAAGTGTGTAACTTATCCACAACTGAAACGGAATATGTAGCAGCTGTGGAAGTAGGTAAAGGGATACTCTGACTAAAGAGGTTCCTCCAAGAGCTAAATGTGAAGCAAGATCCTTATGTAGTATTTTGTGATAGCTAAAGTGCTATAGACTTGAGTAATAATACCATATATCATTCTCACACAAAACATGTAATTATCATGTATCATTCGTTGAGATCTATGATTGAGGAACAACAATTACAGTTAAAGAAGCTCATACAAATATGAATGGTGCTGATATGTTAATAAAAGTGGTTACCAAGAGCAAGAATGAGCCTTGTAGTAAGATCGTTGGGATGTCTCTCAAATAAACATTTGAGGAATTTAGGACTCCTCCAAAAAAAGGGCTGGAGGAGGAGATTGTTGTGTATCTAGTCTTATCTAGAGGTAAAGTGAGTTTTGGTGATCTTGAATATTCTCAAGGATTGTTGAAATGATGAACGAGTGAAGTCAAGATGAATAATGGTGACCGTGTAGATTACAACACACTCATATCCTTGACTTACGCGGCCGTGTGAGTCACTGTGAACATCTAAGATTTGACATGTCCATATCCCTATCATATACACCCGTATGTGAAAACTGTGTATGTAACTGCAAATATTTACAAGTGGATGGCAAGAGTCAAAGATATACATGACTATGTGAAACACAGACACTTGTATCCTAAGTATACACAGTCATGTAAGCGGACTGTATGATTGATTAAGACCATGTATATTCATGATTTTTAAAAAACAAATTGGATAAGATACGATCACCTAGACAGCTGTATAAGTGACCGTGTCTAGTTATAAAACAGTGTAAGTGCCCTTCAGATATTAGGACAGAGGTATCAGAGCTAGCTTTCGTATCTTAGCTAGCGGTAACATTGTCTCTTGATAAGAGTGAGTAAGGAGAGAGCCCACTAGTTATGGAAACACTACTAAATGACCCTGTTCATCTGTCTTCAACTTTGTCTATATCTAGCCTACCTTCTAGTGTTAAGTGTGTTTTGTCTAATCGTATTGAAAATCTAATTGAAATTACCCATGCTCCTATAGAAAATCGTGTTTGTGAGTCTTCTTTATCTTTGTTGAGTCCTCACAGTATCTATTCTCGTGATCATTCTTTGACAAGAAGTATACGTACTATTTTGCCTACACCTACACCAAAAATCAAAAAAATAATCCAGAGTTTTAGATTAGAACAATGTGGTCTTAGATCTACTACAGTAGAACAATACGTAAAGCTTGAGATACCAAAGGAGTTGCTCTCTCTCTGGAGAGAACACAACCATACACATCTATATGTAGGAACTATACGCCTTGTTCTCACACTTCATGAAAGAAAGGGAATACCTGCTAAATCCAGGATATCTCTACTCAACACCGTCTACACAATGTACTAAAATGCTTTGATTAGAACTTTACTGACTACTCTCAACAATGGAAGTGTCATTCTGACAATAACACTTGATTTCAACTTTAGGTTGGACGATCCCACTTTGTCTGAATGGTTGCAAGTTCAAATTCAGATCACTAAAGTTGATAAAGATCCTACAACCATCAAGACTACCTTATATCAAGACTACTATTATCTAGATCCCGAAGCAATTAGCATCTGTGGAACTTGAAAAGTTGATGGCTACTGAATGGATCACCAATTAGAAAAAGGTGTTCCATGCACCTCATCGACACTCTTTTCATACAACTACTCCTCCGATTCTAAAGAAATTAAAAGATGAAACAGTGAAGTCCATCTATGCAAGGCCCAACGAAGATCCATCTGGACCTTCTACATCCGGTGCTATATTTTTTATCCAGCCGATATTTTCTCATACAGAAGGTAAATCTGGTCCTCTTATCCATTATTTTAAATCTAATAGAGATCTAGTCTATGTAAGCCATAATCGTGGACACTTTATATGGGATGTTGACCCATCTATGTGCGAATCGGACTGTAAAGTTTGTCTTAACCCTAAGTCAGACAATGATGATCATGATGAGCGGTATGCCAGACAACGAAAGAGGAAGAAAAATTATAAAACTCGTTGAATGCCTTCTTAACAATATCATCCACACAAGGATGATTCAGATCCAGATGATTCCAGCAAATCTAGTGGTCTATCCACAGAAAGATCCAGATCTAGATCTCTTCGTGAGATGCTGAAATCTTCTACTTGTCAGCCTAAGCCAGCAATTCCTGTCATTACTCCTACTCCTATACCTTATATGATGGTTAAGTCATACGAAGAAGAGTTTCCTTCTCTACACAGGAGTACAGTTGAAACAACTAGGATTATCTCTAGCCCTTATATTTGAGCCACAGGAATCACTTCACAAGGAACACTTGTCTCAAATCCTTCTGATAAAGTTCTTAACTGGGAGACATCAAATGCAGTATCATAAAACAAAGTCCTTAGAAGAATTGATTCCAAGTTAGATGGAATCAGTAAACAGACTCATGCTACCCAACAAAAAGTTGATGTCGTCTCTAAGCAGATCCAATAACTGTACCACTCATACAAAAACTCAAATCAAGCAACTTGACGTTGATCTTCAACATTACATTACTACGTAGTATTTTGGACCTGACTTCGATATCAAAACTAAAGAACTCAGGAAGATACAAGGAATTGTGCAACACATAGAAGCTGATATGCAATCTGCACAGTCTAAGACTATATATGGCTCATTTTCTTCAGTATTTCCAAATATACAGTTAGTATACACTCCTCCTCTGTTTAGACGTACCCAGAAGAAGCTAACTATTCAAAGGTCTTTAAGTTCAACTATCCTTTGATCAGATAGCATATCCATCCTCAGGCAACTCAAGCTAAAACTAAAAACTCAAAGTCAAAACCAAAGCCTGAACAAGTTCCTGAGCCATCACCTTCATATACTAAACTTGAACTAGTTAACTAGTAGAGTAAACTGTTCCAAATCCAAACACCTCTCACTTCTCCACCGAAGCCTCAACCTTCCACCTCTACTAGGAAGGATAAAACAGCTCTAAAAGAGTTCATAGCAACTCTTGCACCTACACCTGCTACAGAAGATTCCTCTGCTCAATCAGATAATTTAGAGGCTTGTTCTGAAGCCTCTGTCCCAATATCTGAAGTCTCTGCAACAATTTCTGAGTCATCATCTGAATAGATCTCTGAACTATCTTCTGATTACTCAACACAACAAGCTGATCTATCATACTTAGCACAAGTTTTAATAATTATGCCTGAACCTACTGAAGCTGAACTAGAAATAAGTGAAGCAGAATCCATAGATACTGAACCTTTCATACCAGTACCAGCACCACAAGCAGCACCAGCTCAACCAACTGCACAGACTAAGCCTACTTTAGGACCTTGGTTTACTTTTGACCATCTTCCCTTAAAGAAATGGAGAGATCGCTTACATGAATTTAGTGCATGGATAGATCTTCAAATGACTCGACCTAATAATACTTTGTAGGATATTTTGTTTGAATTTACTTCTCGTTTTATTGGTACTTTGCGAGAATGGTGGAAAAGTATTGACGACTATCAAAGACTTCAATATAACTAAGTCATTATAGCCAGAGCTCTTCTTGGAATAATTCATAAGGAAATTATTGGTGACTTTTAGCTTATAGATAAGTAGATCCGTCAAGAGTATTTTGCAATGAAATGTTATTCACTTGACAAGCGAGATTTACATAAGCATTTTCAACTTATGACAAAAAGGTATTATCTTTTAAATAGATTGAATGATGTTAATCTTTGATATACTTTTATCTCATCCTTCCAAATCAACTGCAACCAGAGCTACAACAGACCATTGTTTCTTTATAAAAGAATATTGCTAATATATCTTTTGGAGAAATTTACCAGCTTGCTTAGCCTCTCTTGATAAGCTTTGTGATCAACATGCCTTATTCAAGAAAATCGTTAAAGGTTGTCCACTTCTCAAGCAAGCTTGCAAGAAGCCTTATTTTCAAATTAAGTACAAAGATAAAAAGAACTGTGATTGTAGCAACAAGAAGAAATCTCATCACAGTCATGTTACTAATGACAGATAGTAACATTACTAAAGACTTAAGCTTTTAGGAGAGGAAGAACTTAGAGAAAATGGAAAACACACAAACTAATATTCATTAAAATCAAACGTTGAACTTATGCCTCCTTACAATGGAAGAGGAGTCTTGCTTTTATAGGTGAAGCAAGGGTAGAAAAGTAAAACACTCAAAAGACACACTGATTACAACTTAAAAAAAGAAAGCAACTTTAAGTACAATCATCACACCTTTCATAAAGCTACTTTGAAAAAGCAAACAACTTTCTAAAAGCAAATAGTATGATGATAAGAAAGAATCTTACATAGTAGTTTATGGGCCACAACGATTCTCTTTCATCAAAAGACGTAAAAGAAAAACACCTAAAAAGGTAAGTCCCATAGAATCTAATGCATTATTTGTCACATATTGGTTCATGCCAGATTGCAAATTGGAAGGAGAGGCTGGATTATTGGAACTGTCAATATCGTTTAGATATGTCTTTTGTTGCTTACTGTGACTAAGCTCATATCTGTAAAGTTTGTGCAGGAATTGATTTAACTTATCTTCATTAGGACTGTAATTATCGTCATTAGGGTTTTGAGCATCCTAAAAGACCGAGTCAAGAGGCTGAGAAGGTCCTGCAAGGTCTGAGACTGATTCTTCTGTGTCATATTGAGGGCTATTGGGACTTAGTATGTCAACATCTCGTGCTTCTGGTTCACCAGGAATAAATTCACCTAGATAAGGTCCAATAGAGGAGGAAATTATCGGTGTATCAGAAAAATGATTGATCTCTTGGACCACATTGTCTTGATATCGTGGACAATATAATGAAGTATGATAAAAATGGACATGGTATTTAGTGTAAAGGGCACCAGTATATGTTTCACGATATGGATGATGAAGGATGAAGAAACAATGAGTAGATTGTCATCTAGCAGAAGCTTTCCATAGATGATGTTGTGAAATAACCATAGAACATTATTGCTTCCATTGATCTAGTGGTTGAAACCATTTAAGAAATGTCTATAACAAAGACCTTTTAATGTCATATGTCACAGAGATGTTGGTAGAGCTGAAGAGGGGATAAGGTGACAGAACAAGCATAAAAGGCAGAAAGTGCCTAAAGATACCATAATGTGTTTTAGAAAGGGGGTCATAAAGAAAAGCCACATTAAGGTAAGGTGCCTAAAGATACCATAGTAAGATCTAAGAATTGTCGAAGTAAGGCCTGATGTTCCTCATGGGTCTTTGAGAACAAGAGAATTTCATCAATATAAATTATTGCATTGATGAGGATAGGCTCATAGATCTTGCTCATGGTTCTTTGAAATAGTGATGGGGAAACTTTAAGCCCAAATGGCATAACAGTCCATTGGTATTATGCATTGGGAATGCAGAATGTAGTTTTGTACCACTCAATTGGATGAACACCTAATTGCCAAAATCCTGCCTTAAGCTCAAACTTGGAAAAGACAACAACTTCTTTTAAAAATAGTACCTGAGCACTGATCTTAGGGAGAGGAAACTTATCATCTTATAGGAATGCATTCAAAGTCTTGTAATCAATCACCAATAGCTTTTTACCGCTTTTGCTTCGAACATTTGTTCATCCCTGGATATGTAGCTTTCGTAAGATTGATATCCTCATTCTTTTTTAGAGGTAGAACTTATGAAAAATTCAACATTTTTCCAAAGAGGATATGGATGAGAAAAATGTGTATGTGATTCAGGATAGTAGTCTAACAGTTTATCTCGCAATGAGTTATATGGTGTAGGAACTTGAGAAAGTTTAAACACATTTTTCACTTCAGTGTAGGGACTATAAAATGATCAATACCTGAGGCCTGTGGGTAGGATCTATAAAGGTGAGGCATTGTTGTATAAATCCATACCACTGAGAATATCTGGGCCTGGTAGATTGCTGCCAAGTACTTTAGTCCAAACTGTACACTATGGAAAGAATCGCATCCCGACCTTTCTCTTTGTAATAAGTCCGATCTTGAATGAATTGCCATTTGCAGCAGTAAAGTATCATCTTGTGATGTCCATGCCTTAGAATGTAAAATGTTGGGCTTCATAATCGTACAGCTAAATCCAGTATCCATAAATCTAATAATTTTGATGGGATGATCATATTTGTCTTGTCTGAAGAGTTAGATCTGAGCATATGGTCATTGGACTGGAGTACGATCTAACTTCATGCAAGTTTGTTGTAACATGTATAGAGAATCATCCCCTAGAGAGATAGAGGATTCATCATCAGAGGTCGTAACAAAAAACAACAAACTTAGTCTCTTCATCTTCAGTAAATTGTTCCTCAATAAGATCTTCAAAGTTATTAGAAGATTGAATGGGCAACATTGATTGCATTTGCCCTAATAACTTGACATCTTTTTTGCTTTTGTGAGGACAGGTTCGTGCAAAATGTCCCGGTTGTCCACAGAGGAAACATCGATCAACTTAATGAGTATGATGGGATTTCTTCTTGAAGAATCGAACAAACTTTCTCTTGGTTCCATATTTTCTCATATAAGTTTTCCTTAAGGGCTGGTAACCTTCCATTTGTCTACAAAACTTTCATCGATGATAGCCATGATTGTGACGAGATTTCTTCTTGTTGTTACAATCACAGTTGTTTTTGTCCTTGCGCTTAATTTAAAGATAAGGCTTCTTGCATGCCTGTTTGAGAAGTGGACCACCTTTAACGATGTTCTTGAATAAGGCATGTTGATCATAAAGCTTATCAAGAGAGGCTAAAGCAAGCTGGTAGATTTCTCCAAGAGATATATTAGCAATATCCCTTTGTAAGGAAACAATGGTCTGTTGTAGCTCTGGTTGTAGTTAATATAGAAGGAATGAGATAAAAGTATATCGAAGATTAACATCATTTCATCCATTCAAAAGATAATACCTTTCCTTCATACGTTGAAAATGCTTATCTAAATCACATTTGTCAAGTGAGCAACATTTCATTGCAAAATACTCCTGACTTATCTGCTTATCTATAATCTGAAAGTGATCAATAAATTCCTTATGAATTATTCCAAGAAGAGCTTCGACTGTAGTGACTTGGATATACTAAAGTCTTTAATATTCGTTAATACTTTGCCATCATTCTCGTAAAGTACTAGTGAAATGAGAAGTAAACTCAAACAAAATATCCTATAAAGGATTATTTGGTCGAGTCATTTAAAGATTTATCTATGCACCAAATTCATGTAAACAATCTCTCCATTTCTTTGGGGGGAGATCGTCAAAAGTAAACCAAGGTTCTGAAGTAGGTCTGATCTGTGCAGCTAGTTGAGCTGGTGTTGCTTGTGGCATTAGTGTAGATCTGAAAGGTTCAATACATGTGGATTATGCTTCACTTATTTCTGATTCATCTTCAATAGGTTCAGACATAGTCATAAGAACTTGTGCTAAGTCTGATAGATCAGCTAGTTGTGCTGAGGAATCAGAAGACGGTTCAGAGATCTATTCAAATAATGATTCAGAAATTGTTGCAAAGACTTTAGATATTGGGACAGAGGCTTTAGAACAAGCTTCTGAATTATCTGATTAAGCAGAGGAATCTTCTGCAGCAGGTGTAGGTGTAAGAGTTGCTATGAACTCTGTCAGATGCACTTTATCCTTCCCAATAGAGGTGGAAGGTTGAGACTTCGATGGACAAGTGCAAGGTTTTTGGATCTGTAACGGTTTACTCCACTGGTTAACTGGTTCAGGTTTAGTAAATGAAGGTGATGGCCCCGAAACTTGTTCAGGCTTTGGTTTTGACTTTGGCTTTTTAGGTTTTGCTTGAGCTGCTTGAGGATATATATATTGTCTAATCAAAGGATAGATGAACTTGAAGACCTTTGAATAGTCACCTTCTTCTGGATACGTTTGATACAGAGGAGGAGTGTATACTGGCTTTATATTTGGAAATACTGAAGAAGATGAGCCATATACAGTCGTATACTGTGCAGATTGCATATCAGTTTCCATATGTTGCACAATACCTTGTATCTTCCTGAGTTCTTTAGTTTTGACTTCGAAGTTAGGTCTAAAATATTGCGTAGCAATGTAATGTCGAAGATTAACATCAAGTTGCTTGATCTGAGTTTTGTATGAGTGGTACAATTGTTGGATCTGCTTAGAGGCAGTGTTAACTTTATGTTGAGTAGCATGAGTTTATTGACTGATTCCATCTAGCTTGGAATCAATTCTTCGAAGTACTTTGTTCTATGCTACTGCATTTGATGTCTGCTAATTAAGAACTTCATCAGAAGGATTTGAGACTAGTGTTCCTTATGAAGTGATTCCTATGGCTCGAATATAAGGGCAAGAGATAACCCTAGTTGTTTCATCCTTACTCCTGTGTAGAGAAGGAAACTCTTCTTCGTATGGCTTAACCATCATACAAGGTATAGGAGTAGGAGTAATGACAGGAATTGCTGGCTTAGGCTGACAGGTAGAAGATTTCAGCATCTTACGAAGAGATCTAGGCCTGGATCTTTCTTTAGATAAACCACTAGATTTGCTGGAATCATCTGGATTTGAATCATCTTTGTGTGGATGATATTGTTGAGAATGCATATAGTAAGGTTTAGACTTTTTCTTCCTCCTTTGTTGTCCGATATAACACTCATTATCGTCATCACTATCAAACACAAGGTTGAGACAGACTTCACAGTTAGGTTCGCACATAGATGGGTCAACATCCCATACAAAATGTCCATAATGATGGCTTACATAGACTAGATCTCCATTAGATTTAAAATAATAGATAGCAGGACAATATTTACCTTGTGTATGAGAAAATACGGGCTATATCAAAAATATAGCACCGGATGTAGAAGGTCTAGATGGATCTTCATTGGGCCTTGCATAGATGGACTTCATTGTTCCATATTTTAATGTCTTTAAAATCATAGGAGTTGTTGTATGAAAATAGTGTCGATAAGGCGCATAGAACACCTTTTGGTAATTAGTGATCCATTCAGTAAGCATCAACTTTTTAAGCTCCATAGCTGGTAATTGCTTCAGGATCTAGATGATAGTAGTATAATCATTGGAACGGTCAGTAACCATATAAATAGCATCTAAAGTATAATTTAGAAAGTTAAGGTCCAAAGCATGATTCTGTAGACGATAGATCATCTAGTGATGTAAGGTAGCCTTGATGGCTATAGGATCTTGATCTGCTCCAGTGATCTGAATCTGAACTTGCATCCTTTCAGACAAAGTGGGATCATCCAACCTGATGTTGAAATTAGGCGCTATTGTCAGAATGACACTTCCATTATTGAGAGTAGTTAGTAAAGTATCAATCAAAGCATTTTAGTATGTTGTGTAGGTAGGGTCAAGTAGAGATATCCCAGTTGTAGCAGGTTTTCCTTTTCTTCCATGAAGTGTGAGAACAAGGCGTATAGCTCCTACATGTAGATATGTATGGTTATGTTCTCTCCATAGAGAGATCAGTTCCTTTGGTATCTCAAGCTTTACGTATTGTTCTGTTGTAGTAGATCTAAGACCACACTATTCCAATCTGGAACTCTGGATTATTTCTTTAACTTTTGGTCTAAATGTAGAAAAAATTATACATATACTTCTTGTCCAAGAACGATCACGAGAATAGATACTGTAAGGACTCAACAAAGGTAAAGAAGACTCACAAACACAATTTTCTACAAGAACATAGGTAATTTCAACTAGATTTTCAATACGATTAAACAAAACACGCTTAGCACTAGAAGGTAGAATATATATAGACAAAGTTGAAGACAGATGAACAGGGTCATTTAGTAGTGCTTCCATAACTGTTGGAATCTCTCCTTACTCACTATTATCAAGAGACAATGTTATTGCCGGCCAAGATACGAAAGATAGCTCTAATACCACACCGAGCAGTTTACACTTCATGCTTATCCAAATTATTAACACAGAATCCACCTTGGCCTCCAAATATTTTTCTTTTTGCTCATTATAAATATCTTCTTCCTCTTCAGCGAGGTATCTTCTTCTCAACCCTTTATTTTGTCAAGTTCTTATGGCTCATCAAACCCTTTATGTTATCACAAAGAAATACTTTCCTCCCATTGCTAGTACACCTACTAATGTTTTTGAAATTGCATCACTTGCTCGTATAATTTTGTTTTATTATCTACATCATTTTCTCAATGAAACTAACTCTCTTGGTAGTCCCACAATGTTCAACCTCAAAGCACCTTACTTTAATGTGACTTTTCTTCATGATCCCCTTTCTGAAAACACATTATGTTATCTTTGGGTACTTTATTCCCTCTATGCATATGTTGTCACCTTATCCCCTTTTCAACTCTACCAACATCTTTGTGATATAAACAATGAAAGGTCTTTGTTATGGAAATTTCTTGAATGGTTTTAACCACTAGATCAATGGAAGCAACAATGTTCTTTGGTTATTTCACAACATTGTCTATGGAAAGCTTCTGCTAGATCTACTCATTGTTTATTCATCCTTCATCGTCCATATCGTGAAACATATACTGGTGCCCTTTACACTGAACACCATGTCCATTTTGATCGTACTTCATTATATTGGTCACGATATCAAGACAATATGCTCCAATCTCTTAGAGATTTTCTCAAAGAGATCAATCATTTTTTTGAGACACTGATCATTTCCTCCTTTATTGGACCTTATCCAGGTGAATTTATTCCTAGTGAACCAGAAGCACCAGATGTCGACATACCAGGTCCCAATAGCCCTCAATATTATACAGAAGAATCAGTCTCAGACTTTGCAGGACCTTCTCAGCCTCTTGACTCAGTCTTTCAGGATGCTCAAAACCTTAATGATGATAATTACAGTCCTAATGAAGATAAATTAAATCAATTCCTGCACAAACTTCACATATGTGAGCTCAATCACAGTAAGCGAAAAAACACATATCCAAATCATACTGACAGTTCTAGTAATCCAGCCTGTCGATCTAATTTGCAATCATGGCATGAACCAATATGTGACAAATAATTCATTGGATTCTAGGGGACTCACCTTTTTAGGTTTTTTTCTTTTACTTCTTTTGATGAAAGAAAATCTTTGTAGCCCACAAATCACTATGTAAGATTCTTTCTTATTATCATACTGTTTGCTTTTAGAAAGTTGTTTGCTTTTTTAAAGTAGCTTTGTGAAAGGTGTGATGATTGTACTTAAAGTTGCTTTCTTTTTTAAAAGTGTAATCAGTGTGTCTTTTGAGTGTTTTACTTTTCTACCCTTGCTTCACCTATAAAAGCAATGCACCTCTTCCATTATGAGGCAGAAGTTCAACGTTTGATTTCAATGAATATTAGTTTGTGTGTTTTCCATTTTCTCTAAGTTCTTTCTCTCCTGAAAGCTTAAGTCTTTTGTAATGTTACTATATGTCATTAAACAGAGACAAGTATGCTCTACACTCGCCTCTTCTAAGGATCTTGTGTATAAAAAAGTCTAAGACAATTTATGACTACATAAAACAATTCCGCTGTAAGATTAGAGTTTAACTGGGAAAGAGTGTAGGTACTATAGCGATTATTATTTCAAAAGGGGAAAAAGTTGTGAGAATGCAAGATTCCTAAGAAGAAAGTTGAGAGTTGTATGCCCGTGG
The DNA here is from genome assembly GCA_025629945.1 of Erythroxylum savannarum. Taxonomy (NCBI): domain Eukaryota; kingdom Viridiplantae; phylum Streptophyta; class Magnoliopsida; order Malpighiales; family Erythroxylaceae; genus Erythroxylum; species Erythroxylum savannarum. The sequence goes on along the minus strand of JAOTAW010000001.1, from coordinate 12,392,906 downwards.
AAAGAAGAGCTTTGTATCTCGACCATCATACCTGGAACTTACTGATAGTCACAAGGTTCCTATGTTGCTCTACAATAGTCTACCAGACACTGCAGTAGTCTACAATCCAACTTTGATTAGTCGATGGTCTGTTCAAAGGTATTGTTTGATTGTCGTACTTTCCTTGTGTGCCCTTCAGGGGCCGATGTAGTATGAAAAGGAAAAGAAAGAGGGTGAGAGTTAGTCGATAGGTCTTTCTCATTTTATAATTAATAGTTTTAGTTATAAATTATCTTTTGAGTGTTTGTTTTAAGATTAGATTGAGAGTGTTATTGATTTGGGGTTTCAACCTATACTCAATATTGAAATTTGGTGAAATAACTTACCGTCGTTTTGTGATATAGTCCCGAGAAATGGTCAATAACTTGGAAACTCTAAACTATTGTACTATTTAAAATTATGAGATTTAATTGCCAATTTAGCTCATAATTTTTCCTTCTATATTAGAAGATTTTTCGCGTATGTCTAATATATAATTTATTTTCTTATCATTTATATTATTTGATTGTTTGTTATTGCATTTGGGCCTTTTGAAATTTGTGAATTGCTTTTCTTTGACGTTGTGCAAATTGTGATTGGACCAACCAAGAGAAAACTGATGGTCTTATCTTGTTCTTATCCTATTCCAACATGAATTGAAAACGTTGTTCCATTTCCGTGTTAGAGCAGAGTTAGGACCATCCGTGAACTCTACCTGCTACACCAAATGCACTTTTGTCAATTACACAAAATTTTAACTATGATCCGTTACTGTCCCAAATATACCCCCACCATTTAAGAAGACTTTGACCCAATTCCAGTTGCGTAAAACCGACAGCAACTAACCAAGGCATTATTACCCCACATTGTCTGAATGGTAGACTCCAATGGGAAGAGACTAGAGAATCAAGTTAGCTTTCTTTTCCAACTTCTATAATGATAACGTACATTCAAGATTCTTTGTGTATGTTAGATGAACCCAAATTTCCATATATTGAAGGGTTTGTCTGGCCATAAAAGTATAACGCTGTGTATGTGCCAAGTATATATGTTGGTGCTGATCCCTCTCAAGTAAAGTAAGCAGTTATTGTCAGCCACAACTCTTAACTATAATTATTCTTATTTTTACTATTATTCTCTCAACCGCTCTCTAATTTTTTTTAAGGAGGTTAATTTTTCAAAATTTTGTTTTTTAATCTACAAAAAATATAAATTAATGATAATACACAAATTAGTTTGAATGCCACATTTATAGTTGACAACTAAGAAATGAAAAAGAAAGGGCACGGCAAGTGTGGTAGTTGTTGAACCTAACATACATATTAGGCTTCAACTTTCAACCCCCAGACCATATGGTTTTGGTGGCCAGTTCATGTCCTCAATCTTCAACTAATTTGGCCCACTTTGTTATTCATCTCTAATTGTTGGAATAGATGGATTAGGAAGTGTTAGTCTCTCTTCAGTTATTTTGTAACTTTTTCTAATTAAGCTGGAAGTCCAATTAATTAGATTATTGGGCAACATTCCTTCAATTTGGCCTCGATGAGGATTTCTTTTCCATTTTTGCCCCAAACTTGCCTTTATATGGCAACATTAGTTCTTCGGAGTAAATAAGAAAGGAGTTATACGATGTGATGCCATACCTTCAAATGTAAATGTAGTAAATATAAACTCTATGAATATCACCATAGTACTGTATGTATAAAGGACAAATTAGAAGAGAAGAATTGTTTAGGATTGGCACGAGAAAGAAAAAAGAGCTACTAGAAAGATGAGTTATCGTGCAACTTGCGAAGGAACGTGTCAAATTTGTGGTTTCATTGTCACCGTCATGAATGTGCTCAAAACCTTTCAAATCCATTTGACTATTAATTGAGAGGTACGGGTACCTTTGCGACTTGCGGCCACATTCAACCCACACCGTGCGCTCATCTTGACCGACATCCTTTGTCTATCTAGGCTACATACTTTCCGCTAATTGCGTTTTCAGTCCTCCAGTCACTAATTACTGTGTGCTAGCTCCTTGTACTTTTGCTTGCTTTTCAGGCGTAAGTAGTACCAAGGTTACTTATAACTTGATTTAGTAGTTTCAGGGAAAATAGTCAAATTAAGAACTCCTGATGACGTTATGAAAGATGAATAATATATTATTAACTGAAAATAAAATTTAATGATATAGCATCTAAATAATCTATTTTTATAATATTAAAATGTCTAAAGTCTCCTCCTTATAGAAAACGGCATCACGTGATTACATAGACTTATAGTCTGAGAATAGTCTTCTCCTTTCAAACAAGTTTTTATACAGTAAATCTTCGAGTGGTGATTCAATGAATGCGAATTTGAGAGAAGAAAGATGCAGCACAAATTGAAGTTAGGTGATTGAGTGAGCCGACTACAAAGGTTTTCCTAATCTACAATACTTAATTTTCCTGTCTCTAATAATCTGTTAAAAGCACAAATTAAGCAAAAAAAAAAAAAGGAAAGGAAAAATAGGTGGGGCAAGAGAGGTGGACCTCTGGCTCTAATGTGAGGCAGAATTGAAGTCATAGGAAAGTCTAGATGTTGAATTAGAAAGCACGCCAAAAACTGAGTCTCCAACATGTGGTTTAGAAGTAAGACTCAGACCAAAGATTTGGATCCATTCTTTATTAATTAATTCTGGAAAACATTTAACTTTTACATTTTCGTGCTGGTAATTGGTCGTAGTCTTAGTCTTTGAGAATGGTTAAGCGCCTGACCGTTGATCCTAAAAATGGATAAAAGTAAAGAAGGTGATTGAGGAGATGACGTCATTTCTCTGACGCACCCCAACCGCCCACCGTACTCCACCACCGACCCGGTCCAAGTTCTTTCTCACAACAAGAAAAACATGTTAACTAGTTCGTTTGCTTCTTTTGCTTTAATTTCTGTTATTACATTTATATAAATGTAAAACATTTATTGTTTATTTTTCCGATGTCTGTACTGTATATATAATAATATTATGCCATTGGAAGTAAAGTAATGATAAAGAAGTTATCTTTTATTTTGTTTTAATGTGAAACTAAAATTTGAAGCATGACGGTGAAAAATTAGACTCCTCTAATTTAAGAAGTCATATAAAAGCCGTGAACTTACAAATTACAATTATATTGCTACTAAAAACTGAAAGAATTAATAAATGGATATATCCCCCAAGTGTTCTCAACTAAGTGTCAGAAGAAGCTATTGAGGAATTAAAGAAAAGGGAAGACCAACATTGCACGCGATGAGCCAACCAAGTTTGACAAATTTATTCATGGTGGGGCTAAGAAAGACTAGAAGCAGTTGCCTTTTCAATTTTCTAGAAGAAGGCGTTGAATTTTCACTTAGTGACAGCCTCCCCAAAACCATATTCGATTTTTCAGCGTGCCAGAACACATACTCTGCTTTTCAATAATTAATTAATGTACGGTAAGCCAATCAATTCTTTAAGGACGCAAGCAATGACACTTGTTTTCCGCTTTGAATCAATATTTTTATAAATATTGTCTTCCTTGAATTATCCGTGATTTAAAACATTTAGGTCATGCTAAATTAGCATTCAATTGTTAGACAATAATTGGTGAATTGATTGTATCTCAAAAGCTGCTAATATGGTTACACAAATAAAGTTTCTTCACTAATTAATGGCAAGTGACAAAATTTAGATGCAAGATGATGAGAAATAACTTGCACATAATTAGAACACTGATATAACGGAGCTCCTAAGGTTATATTTGGTTGGATGTAAGGCTTTTAATGGAATATAGTGATTTATAATTGATGTAATATAATAAAATTATTGTTTGAGAGAGATAGAAAGGTTCATAATATAATATAATGAAATGTTGTTTGAAAGAATGATTTATAATATAATACAGTGAAATATTGTTTATCATTTTATATTTCATTCTAAACCCTTCAAATCGAAGGTTAATTATTTTTACTGTTTAGGATGAAATGAGATGTACTTATTTTTACTGTTTAGAATGAAATGAGATGTAATGTGAAATTCTCTCTTTTTATCTTATTCCATTTTATTCCATTATAAGTTTCCTCCTAAACGATAGAATAATATTACATTCCCTTAATAACCACCAACCAAACATAGCCTAAAAGAAGAGGAAAAAATGTTTTAAAGTTATTTTTATTCACTTTTAAATTTTAATAAAAGTCCCTATATTCAACACATGAAATTAAAAAAACATTAGCCAAATAACTCTTAAATACTTATTTAGTCAAGCAGCTCGATGTTGCTCTACACGACTCAACTCTCATATATATCATGTGCCAAGCACCCTACTATATCTGTTTTAATAATAATAAGTTGCTGACGCGACGGAAAACCGGCCACTACTTTTGGAAAAAATTAACGAATTATATCTCACAAGTAAAATAAGCAAGGAAATAATACAAATAAATTTAATGTGGTTCACCCTTTAATTTGGGCTACGTCCACAAGCCAAACTTCGAATAAATCTTCCACTAATAAAAAATTAACAGGTACGAAGAGTGAAAAATGACACGACAAAATAGTGATACTTACACAAAAATTGTTTCCCAAATTTATTATTCCTACGAGAATATCTTCACTATTTTTTCACTCACCATTTTAAAAAAACATTTCCTAAAAATACCCCAAAAATCACTCTCTCACAATCACCACATATTACATATATCAAGCATATCTATAGAAAGAGGGAGGAAGGGTCTATTTATAGACCATCTACTACAAGCCGAGCTTGCAAAATGCAAGCTGTTGATAGCTTGTTGTCTTCTTTTTATATATATATAATATAATCTTATAGAGCATTGATGGTACCTCATGTAAGTTGGTACTGTTTTATAATTTGCCCCCTACAGACTACATAAGGTTTATTGTCATTCCTACAGATGATCTACAGAACTCAAACTTTTCCTTTAGTATAACTTTTGTCACCATATTTTATGAATCTTTTCAAGTTGCAATAGTTTTTTCTCTAATACCTCTTTGATCCAGTGATATCTCACATCAATATACTTTGATCTTGACCGTGTACATACCGTGACGTACATCATACTTCCAACTGTAGAAGCATAGGGGACTTTCATCATCTCTTCCTTCTCTTCATTCATCGAAGGGCATTGCTTAATACTCAGCCTAAAGTAATTAGCAAGAGGACAACTAACCACTTTAGCTTTATCCATGTTGAACCATTGAAGTACTTTCTCAATGTACTTCTCTTATGACAAATATAATTTCTTGGTGCCCCTGTCTTTGTTAATCGTCATGCCAAGAATTTATTTTGTTGGCCCCAAGTCTTTCATGATAAAAGACTTGCTTAACTGATTCTTCAAACTGTTAATTATGTTAATATTTTAGTTAACAATCAACATATCATCAACATAGTGCAAAAGGATAATGAAATCATCATAAGCGAATTTCTGTACAAAAACACAGTGATTAGTCTTCTTAAAACCTTGCTCCCCCATAACTAGCTCAAGCATCTTATACCACTGTCCTAGTGCCTATTTTAAACCATAAAGACTTTTCATCAATCTACACACATAGTCCTTTTTTCCTTTTTCCTTAAAACCTTTTGGTTGTTTTATATATATCTCCTCTTGCAAATCTCCATGTAGAAAGGTTGTCTTGACATCCAATTGTTCGATTTCCAAGTCTAGTTGCTCCTAAACTAAGCACTTTACGGATGGATGTCATTTTCACAACTAGTGAAAATAACTTGTTAAAATCTATACCTTTTCTTTGGTTGAATCCTTCAACAACCAATCTATCTTTGAATTTTGGAAGAGGATTGTGTTCTTCATGCTTAATCCTGAACACCCCACTTATTTTTTAAAGCTTTCTTGCCTTTTGGCAACTTCACCAGCTCAAAAGTTTTATTCTCATGCGGGGACTTCATCTCATCTTGTATAGCTCTAACCCATTTCATCTTATGTTCATCTATCATAAACTTTTGAAAATTCTCAGGTTTTCCCTCGCAGAAAGTAATACGTAATGATCATTAGAGTATCTAGTAAAGACTTGTCTTACTCGCATAGATCTCCTTATTAGAACCTGAGTAGTCTCTAGTGTTGATGGTTGATTCTAAACATCATCTTTATCAGAATCTTCATTTGACTGATTTTAAATAGGATCATCATTAGCTATGATTAGCTTGCGATTTTCAACTTCATTTCTAAGTTATCTTGGCACCATTTTTGGAGGAATTAACTTTAAATCCACTGGGTCACCATCAGTTCTTGGAACATCCTTTTTCACTTTACCAATATCTTCAATGGTTTGATCTTCGACAAATATACCATCACAGCTCTGAATCAGCTTCTTCTAGACTGGATTGTAAAATCTATAGTCGAATTGATATTCTCCATAACCAATAAATATACATTGGCAAGTGTTGACATTAATCTTGGATCTCTCATCTCTAGGAATATGGACATAAGCTTTGCAGACGAATACCCTTAGATGATCATAGGAAATATCATTTCCTAACTATACTTTCTCCGGAGCATCAGATTGTAAAGGGATGCAGGGTGAGTGATTTAATACATGTACTACTATGAATAAAGCCTCACAAAATGTCTTAGGCAACTTTGCATGTAAGAGGAGGAATCTAACTCTCTCCATCAAAGTCCTGTTTATCCTTTCAGCTAAGTCATTTATCTGCGATGTCTTAGGAGGAGTAGTTTGATGTCGAATACCATACTCTTTGCAATAAATGTCAAATGGTCCAATGTATTCTCCAACATTATTTGTTCAAATTCCTTTTAACTTCTTCCCAATTTGTCTTTCAACTGAGGCATGGAATTGCTTGAAAACATTTAGCACTTGATCTTTAGTCTTTAAGGTGTATACCCACATCTTCCTAGAATGGTCATCAATGAAAGTTATATCGAGCACCATTTAGTGACTTTGCCATTTGCCCACAAAGATCTGAGTGTACCAAATCCAACATATTTTTCATTCTAGAAGGAGAGAAACTTTTGAAAGTAAATCTTTGCTTTCCTACAAAACAATCAACACATTTTTTTAAATGCACCTGGTCAATTCTAAATAATGCATTCCTTTTCATCAACTAAGTCATTCCCTTCTTGCTCATATGATCGAGTCTCCTGTGTCATAATTAAGTTGCACCATCTTTTCCAATAGATTCATAACATCATTGGAGAGCTTTGCCTGCATCACCTATAACTTTGAGCACTTCTCACCTTTGGCGATTATCAAGGAGCCTTTAGTAAGTTTCGATTTGTCATCTTTAAAAGTACTACAAAAACCTTCATTATCAAGTATGTCGATAGAGATTAGATTTATGCAAAAATCAGGAATATGACTGACACCTTTAAGAGGCAATCTCATGTCATTTCTATCTCCAAGTAAATATTAACTTTTCTAGTGATTTTGGCCAAACTGTTATTTCCTATTTTAATGACACCAAAATCTCCTTGTGTATATGATGAGAAGAGTTATTTATATGATGTGGCATGAATAGTGACACCACTATCACCTATCCATTTGAACTCACATGATGCACTATTCACATCATTATCATATGAGACAATGTGAAAGTCATCAATGGTGGTAGCCATCGATACGTGTTCATCATCACTACTATCATCTTTCTTGACTTCTTTGCCTTTTCTCTTTTCTTCTTTGAACTTCCAGCAGAACCTTTTGATATGACCCTTCTTACAATGAAGGCACTCAATATTTGCATATTTATTTGATCTTCCTCTGCTCTTATCTCTGGAATTTGGGCCTCTATATTTGCTTCTCCCTCTGGATCCTGTGACTAGAACTTCTGACTGTATTGAATCTCTATCTCATCTTTTCATTTAGAATTCCACTTTTTATAGATTCCATGTTAACAACACCGTTCAATTGTAGAATTGGTAATTGAAATCTTCAAAGTCTCCCAAGACTCTAGCAGGAAGGTAAGCAAGAAAAGGACAAACACTTCATCATCGAACTTTGTGCCCAATCCTAATAATTAATCCATGATCCTTTGAAATTCATTAAAGTGATTTGCCGTAGAGGTACCTTCTCAATATTTTATCTGCACTAATTTTGTCAAATAAAATAATTTATTGTTATCGATTTTTTAGATAAATAACTCCTCGACTTTATTCCACAACATTTGTATGTGAGTCTCATTGCAGATATGATTATATACATTATCTTTGACAAATTGCCGAATAAAACCATACACCTACTCATGCTTAAATGCTCACTCCTCGTCTGATTTATTTTCAGGTTTTGCTGTGATAAATATCGGTAAATGCATTCTTGAGCCGAACAGAAGATCTTTCATCTTATTCTTCCATATGTGGTATTTCGAGCCATTTAGGCTAATCCTCTTGCTTTTTTTTGCCTCCATCTTCAATGAGAAATCCTTTGACACAAAACTGAACCTGGCTCTGATACTACATGTTGAGAAAAATTAACGAATTATATCCCACAAATAACATAAACAAGGAAATAATACACAAAAATTTAACGTGGTTTATCCTTTAATTCTACGGGCTAAACTCCGAATAAATTTTTCACTAATAAAAAATTAGCAAGTACAGGGAGTGAAAATGACACAACAAAATAATGTCACTCACACACAAAGTGTTTCTCAAATTTATTATCCCTAAAATAATATCCTTACTATTTTTCACTTACTCTTTGAAGAAAACTTTCCTAAAAATACCTCAAAAAAATCACTTTTTCACAACCACCGCATGTCAAATATATCAAGCAAATACGTAGAAAGAAGGAGGGTGAGTTTATTTATAAACCCTCCACCGCAAGCTGTGGAATGCGAGTTTTCGCTTAGCTTGCTAATTGCAGACTGTTGATAGCTTATTGTCTTTTTTTTTTTCTTTTTTTTAATAATACAATCTTTTAGAGCATAGGCAATAACGTATGTAAGTTTGCACTACCTTACAAAAACAAACATAGTCGGATTATCATTACTTTTCTAGCATTAAATGAAACATTATTACCACTGCATCAAGTAGAAGCAAAAGCAGATACGAACCTAATCAATAATATATTGTTTACATGCATGGAAACAACATGCTTTCCTTCCTTAAAGGATCTTTTCCAAGGATTAAAATAATGAATGACACAACGTGGAAAATTTTCTTTCAGGTTGGAAAGCAAACTCATGTAGTCCCCTCTTGATTATAAATGCATAACAGCTTGCTTAAAGGTGGGTTGAAGGGTGAAAAAATGATTATCAATGTCTATGTTGTATGTTGCATATTGAATCATGATTGAACCTTTAGTGACAACTAAGATAGTAATTCTCATCCTAATTATCTTTGAACAATCAAGAAATATTTGGAGATCAACAATTTCAGAAGAAACAATAAGTGAGTGAGGAATTGCTGGCGACTTTACTCGAACTCTAGGGTCATAGTTTCTTCTATAAGGTCAAGTAGTACAAGTTTTTTCAAAATGTCTCATCAAAATTATAGTGTGTTTTCAACATATGCAGTGATTAAATTACTTAGCCAAGTGTAAAGAGGGCGAGAGATATAATGAGTTGAGGCAAAGACGTAGTCAGAATTGGGTCAACATTAGACTTCTACATGTCACAAACTTTCTCAGAAACAAAAGGGAGGAGAAAAGACATTCATGCAAAACCATTAGTTTAATGCTTTTTTGGTGGGCTTGACTTTGACAAAATTGTTTCACAAACCAGGAATTTCAAACCACACCGCCTCCCGTCTTCTTCACTCTTTATTTTGTTATATAATATTCTCCACATAATAAGTACAAAGTTATCGAGGTCATGCTAGCTTTTCACGTGAGGAAATGAACATGTGTATCTTATCTCTCTCTCCATGACTTTTCACCGTGTTTCCTTGAAACAACTAGATCCTGGACTCCTATATATCCACCTGCTTCCATTCATTTGTTTCAACACGGTTTTATACTCAGGTTGTTGATCGGTTAACAATTTATCTCAAGAGTTATTCAGTAGGTCAAATTTGAGCGAGTCTCGAAGCATTCTTTTAGGTCCTGCTTTGGTCATCTGAAAGATTCAGAAGGAGGCTTGCTAGGTTCATCTTTGCCTGTGGATATGGATTATTCTTCGTGGGTTGATACTTCCTTGGATCTTAACTGTAATCCATTTAGAGGGCACGAGATGGGAACTGACGGGTTTGGATTGGCCAAAGAGATGGATGCCAGTTTGATGGAACGCCCGAGGAAGAACAACGTTTCTGTCAAAGAACAGGTCAGTTTCTGAAGATAACTTTCTGGGATCATTTTCTTTTGGTTTATTTATGATATGGATTAGCATATCGTCTTCTGTCGTGTTTTCTTCTCCAATCTCTACCGGTACCTGGTGATCTTTTTCTTTTCTTTTTTTTTTCGAAAACTGGATGTGTGCTGAAGACAGAGAATCATTCGTTCATGCAATAACAAAGAAACTGAAATTTTGCTCATTTCTTGTGTCTTTCTTTCTGTGACTAAACATAAAATTGAAAAATTTTCCAGGATTCAAGTTAGCTCCCAGAAAACGAACGCAACTTTCCTACGATTCCCAATTTGCAGTTGTTAAGATCCTTTATTTAGTAATGAATTCAACAAGTTGCAATTTTTTTCCCCAAAAAATGAATTCAACGAGTGGCCCTTGCAAGTTTCCATCTTTAAACTTGTGAATATCTAATTCCAGGACTACTAGTTTGCCTATTTAGATGAGAATTCAATAAGTTGATGAAAAATAGTGAAAAAAAATCAGGAATATTCGTCTTTGTTGCTTTTCGTATTGGAGCTGAATTATCTGTACTTTCACTTACAGACTGGTGCTTTAGTGGAGGAACTGAACCGGGTTAACGCAGAGAACAAGAAGCTAACTGAGATGCTGACAGTAGTGTGTGAGAACTACAATGCTTTGAGAAGTCAGTTAATGGAGTATAAGCGTAAGAATCAGGACATCGAGGTTGTTAACTCTAGAAAAAGGAAGTCTGGAAACAGCAGCAACAATGATAACAATGTTGATATGAATGGAAATTCTGAAAGCAGCTCAACAGATGAAGAATCTCCCAAGAGACAAAGAGAAGAAGTTATCAAAGCAAATATTTCAAGGGTTTATGTCAAGACAGAAGCATCAGACACGAGTCTGGTAAGTTCACATTCATTAGGATGTAGAATCCATGTGTAATTGGATAAAGAAACAGTGGATTTCATCGTTTCTACGGTTACTTTTATTTTTTTTCTACATTTATGCCTTCATTTATTGATAAGGGCTTACTTGCAGGTTGTGAAGGATGGATACCAGTGGAGGAAATATGGCCAAAAAGTCACCAGAGACAACCCTTGTCCAAGAGCTTACTTCAAGTGCTCGTTTGCTCCAAGCTGCCCTGTCAAAAAGAAGGTGAGCAGTCATGATAGCTCTATGTCGTTCTCCTGCTACATAAGTTCAGTTTCTTAGTGTATAAGAAGTTTGAGATATATAACATGAATCTTCCTGGAATGCCTCGGTCTGTCCTCAATTAGCAAATGCATTAGAAGCTAGTAGAGAAAAGGTCTGCTGAATGCTGATGGTCACCTGCTTTTAACTAAGTTTGCTGTATCACTTAACTATGTTGTTGCTTATCATTTAATGATAAAACCAATGAATTGTATTTTCCTATGATCCGAAGAGTCCTTTTACAAGTTATCTGATCAGATTATTTTTCTCTCTTTAGGTGCAAAGAAGTATAGAAGATCAATCCATCTTGGTTGCAACTTATGAAGGAGAGCACAACCATACAAATGCCGCACAAATGGAGGCAACGTCAGGTTCAAACCGTACTTTGACGCTTGGCTCAGTGCCATGTTCTACTTCACTTGCCTCAGCTGGACCAACCATCAATCTTGACCTAATAAAAACCAAGTCCAGCACTGATGTCAAAAATTCAGTACCAAGATTGGATGCGCCAGAAGTTCGACATTTTTTGGTGGAACAGATGGCCTCTTCCTTAACGAAAGATCCCAAATTTACTTCAGCACTTGCAGCAGCTATCTCAGGAAAAGTGTTCCAGGATAATCAAACTGAAAAGCGATGAACCTTTTATATAGTATGTCAGTTTCATTAGAGCATTTAGGAATTTTGGACTTATATGTAAATACAACATTCAAAAGAATGGAAAAATGTATCTGCTTAGACTTGCTTTTGATAAGTTGCTGCCAGTGCCTTCAATATTTGTTGATCCATTTCAATTTAGAACTGATACAAGTAAATGTTTGTGGATTGGTATGACACTAAAATGAAGTACGTTAAAATTCAATCACAGGTGAAAAAAACGAAAAGGTCTTCAAATGGACGATACCAGAATGGAATGCACGAACTAAACGAGAGTTCCGTACATGGTTGACAAATTCTTCAATTAGGCGTTCTAAATTGACTGCTGAAGTTTTTGTTGTCACATGACTACTGCTCAACTACATAAGTGGGACCCCCATTGGTCTATATGCTCTGTTGGACTAAATTTGAAAAAGTCTGCTGTCTTACCATCCAAAGTCATTGGCCTAGTGTCTATAATGGATTTTATGCAGAGAGCAACTTGTGTCAAAGTAACTTCAAATTCTTTTCATACTTCTGTAGCTAGGGAGGGTAGTGAAGAGTGCAGAATTGAAATATTTACATCTCTAGTCAAACATAAGCGCCTTCTCTTCATGGTCCCAAGGATTTCACCATAAAA
>JAOTAW010000001.1:12363846-12377219 GCA_025629945.1 Erythroxylum savannarum | reverse complement strand
AAATGTCCCCCATTGTCTTAAGTTTCTAATACCACCGAAATCATTCAATTTGGTTCAGTGATTCAAAAGATATACTTTAAACATTTTTGGACTATTCTTGTCCAAAATAATACACTATGCACAATTTTCATCCAAAATTTAAACATCTTAAAGACTGAATTTGATTCTTATTTCTCATACCATTTGTAGTCGCATGTCTCTAGTTTATCACAAATAAGAAATCATCACATTTGGATACCTACAGATCAAGATATCATCAAAATACTGAAGTATGTTTACTAGAATAACACCAGTTCATACTATTTAGGAGTACACTCACTGTACCCGTCCTACCTTTTCAACTCAATCTTTCTCAATTAATTTTAGATGACTAGGGTTTCTGTTAGATATGTAGAGCAATGTCTTACGAGTCCAATGGTTCAAGAATCAAGTCATTTGGAGGTCAGATGACAAAATTATGGCCGAAAGAATCAAACAAGGTTTTGTCTTTAATCATATCGAACCTATCTTGGGACAATTAGCATAACTTTCACTATGGACATCATATTAGAGTGTTCTTTACATGGTTTGAAATATTACTTCAAGTTATACAACTTTTATGAAGATCTTAGATTCAAATTCTATCATCTGAAGGGTCATCAATAGGAATAGACGATATGACATCATTTTAAGACAAAGATGACATCATCAGACAATACAAGGTTGGGAAAATTATCATAACTTTCCCTATAGATATCAACTTAAGATGTTCTTTAGATAGAGTGAAAGAGCACTTCAAGGGCTACAACTTTGATGAAGAACTCGAAGCGAGATTCGACCTCTAAAAGGGTCAAAAATGGAATAGAAGAAGAAAGTAAAAGGTCAAACTAAAACGAAGTAAAAGTCAAACTAAGACGATGCTGACGTTATACTAAGACGATACTGACGTCATACTAAGACAATGTTGACGTCATACTAAGACGGAAGAAAAACTGAGACAAAGCAAGACTAAGACGAAGCAGAGGTCAGACTAAGATGAAACAAAAGTCAAACTAAGACGATGCTGACGTCATACTAAGACGGAAGCAAAACTGAGACGAAGCAAAATTAAGACGAAGCAGAGGCCAAACTAAGACGAAACAAAAGTCAAACTAAGACGATGCTGACGTCATACTAAAATGATGCTGACATCATACTAAGACGAAGTTTGTCAAACTAAGACGATGCAGAAGTCAAACTAAGACGATCCTGACGTCATACTAAGACGAAGTTGGTCAAACTAAGACGAAGTAGTAAAAAGGGCATAACTTTCACTACAAGTATCGGATTAAGGTCATTCTTGGACCATTTTAAAGAAGACTTCTAGACCTACAACCTCCATGACCTCATAAACGATTTTGCCTCTATAAGGGCTAAAATTTCAAATCAATGTAGCTGTCCCGAAAGTTCACCCTATGCCGCAACACAAACTTCAAATGATCATAACTTCTCACTACGATATCCAAAACATACAAACTTTATATCTTGGAAAGCTGGAAAGATCATCTACAACTTCCAAGAAGAACTTTGCCAAAATATATCTAGATTAATCCAGATTTTCTCCCGAAGTCAGAACACGAATTTTACATTATCCTCCAACGTACTGCACCTCATTCTCAACTTCATGACAAATTTTGAGATTCTTAGAGACAGAATTAAAATTCGATGTCTTCATACAAAATGTAGCCATATATCTCTAGTTTAATCTAAATTAAGAATTATCTCGCTTAGACAACCAAAGAAAATGTTGTGGCTAAAAGACTGAAGTATACTTAGTGAATATTTTCCATATCACTACCAAATTTGTTTCAAAATCTTTCCTTAACACAACTCATACCAAGATCACCCTTTTCTACTTCATTTACTCCTCATTCTCCACTTAATTTCAAGTCAATACCATCCATAAGAGAATTATAAACCATGATTAATCGTAAACACCAAAACAGAACATACATATATGTACATATTCTTCATCAATTCACTACACAAATTGAACTTCATTTTTGCTTTCATTTCACTTACAACTTCTACCTTAATTCTTTCCATTTCAAAAATCTCTTATCCACCAAAACATCATAGTAAATCATGAATCTATCCAATTTTCTCATTCCATGCTTTACTCTTGTCTATAAATTCTTGCTTCAAGAACTTTCATTCATTTGTTCTTAACTCGTGAGTAATCACCAAAATTTCTTATTTAATAGTTCTAATCTTTTACGAAAAGTTTGGGATCCAACATCTTCAATTTTATTTTTTTTCATTTAATTTTAGGACAGTCATTGGGTCAAAATTCATAAAGAGTTCTCTACATATCACGTTAAATCAAAATCTCATTCAAGTTTGAGCATATAAAATAAGAATTTTGTTAAGATCTTTGTATCTTTCTGTTGTCTTTTTCACAAACACTGATGGAAATTGTTTTGATTTTGTAGAATGTAAGAGTAGCAAAAATTAAAGAACACAATATTTACTTGGTTCGATAACTTAAATGCTATCTACATCTAAGAATCTTACAATTAGTAGTTCTACTAGCTTTAAGAAAAGAACAAGTTACAAGAGATGGAGTGTTTAGGAACCACCTACAAGAGGTTTCTAAACTCTATCGAGTACCCTTAAATAAGTACTCTAGCAACTTTTAAACTTTCTCTCTATTCTTGAATCAGATAACAATTGTATGTGCCTTTTAATGTGTGTATATATGACTCGAATTACATGTATTTATAGGCTATTGAAAAAGTTATTAAGTCCACGCCTATTAATTCTTCTGCTTGTGCTTCTCACGTGAACTTCTCATGTGACTCTCTTGTGTCTCACTAAAACACAAAGTCCTCTTCTGTTCTTTAGTCAGATTGCCTTTCTCCTTCTTCTTCGAATGTTTTCTAGATACTCTTCACACGCTCTTCCACACCTAACCCTAAATCCCCAAATTTATTCTCAGATTGATGAATCTTCGTTAAGGGTTTATGGAGAACTAGTGAATATCTTCACATTTATTCCCCCTTCTTCATTAATCTTCACGTAGTTCATCAATTTGTGAGCGATTTAGTAACCAAACCCTAACTTCACCAAAATTGTGAGATCAAGTTAAAGGGTCTTCGATGGTTGTCGTCTTCAACGGGCTTCACTTATCTGTAGATAGTCTCTACTGAAAGTGAACTTCCTTGGAGTGATAGCCTTCGTTCCAAAATCTGAGGGGTTTGAGTCGCTACGTATTTTCTCCAGTGTGAACAACCCTTGTGAGATTTTGTCTCTAATGAAGTGGAGACTCACATCAATGTGCTTAGACCTTTCATGCAGAACTAGATCCTTACTAAGGTATAGTGCACTTTGACTGTTTGTGAATATTGATGATTTTGCGATGTTGATGTTGATTTCCTTTATATTGCCTGATAACCATGACAACTCTTTTACTCCATCTATAATTGCATAGTATTCTGCCTCTGTAGTTGATAGAGAAACTACTGATTGTTGTTGTGCTTTCCAACTGATTGTGTTTCTTGCTAATGTAAAGAAATATGCTGATATTGATTTCCTTGTATCTTTGTCTGCTGTATAATCTGCATCCACAAAACCATACAAGGACATTTGATTGCATTTAGCTAGTTCAACCTTTGAAAAACATAATCCGTAATTTATAGTTCCAGCTAAGTATCTGAGAACATTCTTCAGCCCTTGCCAGTATTCAAAACTTGGGTTAGCCATAAATTTGCTTAGAATACTAATTGCATAGGCTAGGTCAGGTCTTGTATATAGCAAAACATACATGATGCTTCCAACTCCAACATCATAAGGATAGTGTGCCATAACTTTATGCTCTTCCTCTATATTAGGACTCTTACTAGAAACCATCTGTAGATGTAATCCTATAGGGGCAAGACTTGGTTTTGCTTGTTCCATGTTGAACTGAGCAAGAACTTTTCTGATGTAGTTTCTTTGAATGAGCCATAGCTTTCCTTCCTTTATGTTTCTGATTATCTACATTCCTAAAAGCTTTTGTGCTTCTCCCATATGCTTCATCTCAAAGTGTTTGCACAATTCATTCTTTACCTCTTTAATTCTGCTTAGATCTTTTCTAGTAATAACTAAGTCATCCATATAGACTAGCATAAAGACTGCTTTTGTCTCTCCTAGGTCTATATAGTATAGGCAATAGTCATATGGACTTCTAGTAAACTTCATACTAGTAGCAACCTCATGGAACTTCTTATTCCACTACCTAGGTGCTTGTTTTAGCCCATATAGGGATTTTTGTAATAGGCAGACATAATCTAGCTTTTCCTTATCCACAAAACCAACTGGTTGTTTCATGTAGATAGTTTTCTCAAGCTTTTCATATAGGAAGGTTGTTTTGATATCCATTTGATGAATTTCCCAGTCATAAATTATAGCTAGCACTAGGATGAGTCTTATAGTTTTGAACTTTACCACTGGTGAGAAAATATCCTTGTAGTCAACTCCCTCTTTCTGTCTATATCCCTTTGCTACAAGCCTAGCCTTATATATCTTAGGTTCTACTAATGTAACTCCTTCTTTCAGCTTGAACAACCATATGTTTTCTATTAATTTTGCTTTAGGTGGTTTAGGCACTAATATTAAGGTCATATTCTTCATTGGAGAAGAATATTCCTTCTTACAAGCCAAATTCCACTGTTCAGCATCCTTTCTGCTTATAGCTTCTTCATAGGTTTCTGGTGCCCTACAATCTATGGATTCTGCAACAAGACATGCAAATTCAACTAAATTAGAGTCTGTGTATCTCCAATTAGGAATTCTTTGTCTTAGTTGCCCATCTCTAGTGAGCTGATAGTCTTGTAGAGCTTCATGTGAGTCATTTGCAGCTGTGTGTTAGGCTCTTTCCTCACTTTCACCTTCTGTTTCTTCATTCCCTTGTTCATGATAAATAGGGCCTTGCACAAGTTCCTCATCATAAGATTGTGTGCTGCCTTCTTTTGCTTCTGTTTCTGGTGGCACATAGAAGGGGACTGAATTACTTGGTGATCCAAGTTGCTTTTGAACTTCCTTTTGTAGGTCAGAGTCTAGAAGATTCCTACACAATAATGGAAACTCATTTTCCTTAAAGATCACATCTCTACCAATAATAGTTTTGAAACCTACCTGTTGAAGCAGTAGGATTTTGTACCCTTTAATTTGCACCCTTTAACTTCTTCTGGATAGCCTAGATATACTCCTTTTACTGCTTTAGGTTCCAACTTACCTTCCTTTTGGTATGCATAGATAGTACATCCGAAGGTTTTTAAGTGAGTCAAGTTAGGCTTCTTCCCATTCCAGACTTATTGTGGAGTTTTGTACTCATTAACAGAAGTAGGTAATCTGTTTCCTAGGTAGGTTGCAGTTTTAATAGCACCCCCCACCCCTCCCATAGAGATTGTGAACACCCTGATGATAGTAGCATATATCTTGTCTTTTCTAGGAGTATTCTGTTGAGTCTCTTAGCTACACCATTCAGCTGAGGTGTTGCTTTAACTGTTTTATGCCTCTGTATTCCTTTCTTACTGTAGTAGTCTTCAAATTCATTATTGCAGTATTCTAGTCCATTATCTATCCTTAGGCATCTCAACTTCTTTCCTGTCTGATTTTTCATTAATGTATGCCACTTGATGAAGATTTCTAATGCTTCATCTTTCCTTTTCATAGGATAAACCCAGCATTTTCTAGACTTTATCATCTATAATGGGTATGAAAAATATGTTCCCTCCTGTAGTAGACACTTGCGCTGACCCCCAGAGATCACTATGAGCATATTATATTATCTCTTTAGCCCTCTTTGCTCCTTTTTGGAAACTAGTTCTGTGATGCTTTCCTAGCACACATGATTCACAGACTTTCATCTTCTTTATATCTTTTTCTGGAATCAGCCCCTGTTTAGAAAGATGCGACAAACTCTTGTTCCCTGCATGTCCCAACCTTGAGTGTCGTTGCTTAGTTGAATCAGGCTCTCCATTTCCAATAGTTAGGTTCACTTCAGTAGTGCCTATTACATAATAGAGCCCACCTCTTTCAACTCCTCTTATGATCACTCTTCCATCCTTTAGGATTTCTCTAAGTCCATCCTTAGATCTTATCTGAAAGCTTTGTTTGCAAACATACTTTCTGAGATGAGATTTCTCCTCACTTCAGGCACAAATTTGACATTGTTTAAGGTTCTCCTCTTCCCATCAAACATATTAATAGAGACATTCCCAACACCTTCCACCTTTTGCTGCCCAGAATCTATCATCTTTACTTTGGCAGTGATTGGTTCAAATGTTGTGAACCAGTCTCTGTGAGGAGTAACATGAATGGTGCATCTAGAGTCGAAGATCCACTCTCTGTTGAGATCTTCACTCTCTTCAGTAACAGCTAGTATTTCATCACCACTGGAGTCTTCAAGTTTCTCCACATTCCCATCATCTCCACTTTGTGTAGCCTTATCTCTTTTCTTATTTCTACAATTTCTTTCAAAGTGCCCCTCTTTGTCACAGTAGAAGCACTTCTTGCCTTTAGCCTTTTTCTTCTTTTCTTCACCTTCTTTGGTGTGCTTATCCCTGCCATTCCTTTTTTGCCAATTTCCTTTCTTGCTATTCTTTTTTGTGACTTTTTGTCTTGTTTATTTTCAATGAACATCACTATTGGTTCCTTCTTGAATGGATTATTGTCCACTATTTCTTCCATTAGTGAATCCACTACCTTCTTAATAGTGAGAGATTCTCCAATAGCATGCTTAATCACCTTCTTGAAAGCATTGAACTCAGATGGTAAAGCTTTTAGAATAACCACAGCTTGATGGTCTTCAAAGATTCTTTCACTTGTAGCTTATAAATCTTACACCAGCTTAAAGAAATAATCCAAATTATCATCAAGAGATACATTAGTGTTCATTTTATAATTTGCAAGATTATGTAAAATTGTCATCTTGTTAGGTAGACATCTTTTAGCATATAGTTCATCAAGTTTTAACCATAATTTATGTGTAGTATTGCAATTATGCACTTTCCTTATCACAACCAATGATAAGTGGAGCTTTAACTTACAATGTGCAAGCCTTTTTATCTTGAGTCTCTTAATATGATATGTTTCTACATCATACTATTCTTTAGTTGCACCATAACAGTCATAAGAATCAAGTAATGCTTGCATTTGAATTTTTCAGATTGTAAAGTCTTCTTTATCAGTGAAGACATCCATTTCTTTTCCCACCATTTTATTATGCAATTTAAAGATGACAAGAAAGAAAAATTCTTACAGATTTCTTGATGAACCTTGATTGCTTGAATAGCCAAAGAATTGCCCAGGAAGTTAAAGATAGGCTCTATTACCACTGATGTTAAGATCTTTGCATTTTTCTGTTGTCTTTTACTACAAAGACTAATAGAAATTGTTTTGATTTTGCAGAATGTAAGAGTAGTAGAAATTAAAGAACACAATATTTACTTGGTTCGATAGCTTAAATGCTATCTACATTCAAGGATCTCACAATTAGTGATTCCACTGGCTTTAAGAAAAAAACAAGTTACAAGAGACAGGGTGTTTTACGGAGAACTAGTGAATATCTTCACAAATTCTCATGCTTTCTGCCTTCTAATGATTCACAGCAGCGAGCACATCTAAATATAAGAGGTTCAGGACTCCGCAGTCATGAAAGTTCAGCCAAAGCACCTGGAAGCGTAAGCAAATAAAAAGTTCCCTGCCTGTCGAATAGATAATTTGTTCATGGAGCACCACTGCACTTCTCTCATCAAATAAGTGAATTACATACTGGTCATCATGAACCGGGACTCGGAGAGTGGTATGAACCTGATTTTCAGAAACGACACAAAGCAATTTAGGAACTTCTAACTTGGAACCACTTATTGTGGTCTGCATTAAAGAACGAAGAAACAAATGGAAGTTCTGGACAATGAGGATTGACACAATGAAAGAACTGCAAACATGTTTCTTAGTTGCTAGAACCTAGATCTAGCTATATAATCAAATTTAGTTCATTATAACTCGTACTAAATTGAGTTCAGCTGTAGGAGGTTAGTGTGCCTCATTTATGTGATAAACAGCACAGATGCCATTCCAGGAAACGGCGGTAAGTATTTCAGCAGCTCGTCATAAAAGCTGACTTTCATGGAAAATTTCAGGAATCTGAAAAGTTGAACTCATTTCATCCCTAGAGATATAGTATAATAATGCAAGTCCTAAATGAGAGAGGAAAAAAAAGATGATTCCTTGTTACTTGCTTTCATTTCCCTATTTCCTTTTCCTGATAAAATTGAATTCTATCTGGAATAGCGGTGAAGCTGGCTTGAACTGCTGGGGACAATAGAACGGGCAGATAAGCCATGTTTTTGGAGCAATAAACATGAGGATGACATCGCCGTGGAATTGATTTCTCAATCCTCAGTCTTCTTTACGGTCTTCAAAGCTAAAAGCCAGTATCCTAGACAATTTGTTAAGGAAAGACAAAAAATGGAGTACCTCCAAGGGAGCGCAGATCACCTGTCTAAGATAACGGTGTCTTATTCTCTCTAACGACAGAACAACGTCGTTATTACGTTAAGAATAAGACAGCATGCGTGCGTGTTAGTCGAAGACCAAAAAGCCAAGCCGCCTACCAGCGTCGCTTGGCTTTTTAGCAATAAAGCAGATCCTGACAAGGACGTTGTGTGCTCAAGTTTGCAAGTACACGTGTAGAGATTAACAACACACAGACCCCATAAGAAATTAGTTTGTTTCTCGTCATAATTTTCCTCATCTAAAATTGCCTGTCAGTATGGTTTTTCAAAGTGTTTAACAATGAGGCTAACCTCTTAACATTTTGTTGCCTCCCACTAACTTCCTTTTCCAAATTATTTACTTTTCAAGGTTGAAGCAATTGTTGAAGTGCACAGGACTGTGGAATAAAAGCATTTGGGAGCCAGGTTACTGATCCGATACAGAGCATGTTAAATGTTATTGTTGCAAATTTATGGGTTATCAGTTTGATTTTGATGACATCCTTTGTAACAGTACCAGTATGGATTCAAGATTATTGTTACTCTGTTCTGGGACTGGAAGTATTTCGTCTCTGTCAAAATGTGAAGACCATCGATGCAATACTCTCACTTCAGTTGGCATTGTTATGTTAACATCCGCATTGTTATTAAATGTCTATTATATAAGAAATAGACAACTTTGTACCATACCTTGCTTTTTAAGTCATTAAAACTAATTTAAATTTTCCACTGAACAGTTCATCAATAATTTACCAGTTCTAAAAACGCAAGAACTGATTATGGGTGTACCTAATCAGCCAAACCTTCTAATAAGAATGATACAACAATTAATTTATAAAGCACTAAATCATATGTAGTAGTCCCCTGAAATAAAATACATCGGTGATCAGAAACATAAGCAAGACTCCGTCACATACCAAAATAAGTTGCTCTTTTATCCTGAAATGTTCTAATCTTCTTTCGAACAGCTAGTTAAAGAAAACCTGAGGTATGTTACATGGAAGTTTCTGTTTATGCACATAGCAAATTAATCTTGATCAGCTGAATCCTTCTCTTTATAATCTGCAACCCACACTGAAAATTGCTCTAGAGCTTCTTCCATCCATTTGTGCCGGCAATTCTCAACTGCTTCTGGTATAGTTAACCAACTTCTTGTTCGTGTGCTCTGCTCTGGCCATGACTCAAGCTCCTCCTTAACCAATAAGGCAAACATCGCAGCTTTACATAAGCCTTCTGGGCAACAATCATCTTGATGTGTTTTACTCTTGAAGTGATAGTCTCCTATAAAATCCTGAACCCAGAGATTACAGAGGCTATTTAGGTTTAACGAAGAACTGTGGTTATAGTGTAAAAATGTTGCTAGGACTTGGGTTAACGTGTCTAAAAGGTACAAACTACAAGTTGTTTAACAAGCTAAATGATGCAGTCGTAGGAAATGTGCCTAGAAGTTGGTCAAGGATGCAAAGGTATCTTATTCATGATCCAGTAGGTGTATATATTTATACATTCATAAGTTAGTATTCGAATAATTAGATTTCACCTAGCTTTTTAATATTAAGGACCAAGTATCCACGAAGCAGAAGACTCTCTCTTCCTCACCTCGACCACTTTTTGCTCCTCAATCTCTCTTGTTCCATCCACCTGATAACCTAATTATTAAAAGGAAAAACTTTTCCCCTACAAATTTGATTTTACTCTTTTCTTTTGGAGGTTTTCCTTCATCAGAGGAATTTTTTTTCTCCCTTTAAATCCACTAAGAAAGAAATACCAAAGGTCTGACACAGTCATAGCATCGTCACCAATTATATGCTTTGGTATTAGATATTTGGGAAAAGTGATTAGTTAGGGAAACACTGCATTTAAAATATACTCCGAAAGTTATCATTAATGTACATAACCTGGTTATTAAAAGGTGATATACCAAAAATGTTTACCATTTTTTCCCCTCGAACTCCGGCTTCTTCTACAGCTTCTCTTGCTGCAGCTTCTTCAACAGTTTCATCATTTTCCCACCCTCCCTTGAAGAAAATAAGAAAAGAAGCTATTATGAATAGAAATGAAAGATTTAGCATATGTAGGTATGGAAAATAACATGATAGATGGACAAGATCGATTCATGAGAGGACATGCTCTCCATCTTTGGATCCTTCAGAGTAGAATGGCCTGCAAACCTTCACTCATCTACCCAAATAAGGCAAAACTAAAGCGAAAATGAAGTATCCCAAAATGTAGTTGGTTTTAAAGACAGGCCTTAACACATAAACATGCCAGAATAATCTCTAGAACTCCAATAAGGAAAATTATTTCAAGTCATATTCTACTCCAGCACAAGGACAAACATGTATCATTGACTGAGCAATGAACAAACAAACGCAGGAAAAATGTAAATGGCAGAAGAACTGCCAGAAGCATATCACCTATATACCTTTGGAAACAATAGACCTGGTCCACTTGGCGAGTTAATCATAAGAACCTCAACAACCTTCGCAGAATCACTGTCTCCATTATTCTCACAAGCTCTATATCGAAATGGAATGCACCTGTCAATCGGATCTAATAGCTTAGCAATTTAAAAATTGAGCTAAGTGTATCAGCAAGTAATCAAACAACTAATCACAAAGGGCACTTGACTAGTTATCAAAGAAAAGAAACAGAAAGGGACACTTGACCATAGTCAAACAAAAGAAATTTATTCACAATCTATTTTGGAATAAATCATTTGTCAGGTATAGGGCTACAATAGAGCAGAAAGCTGATTAAACATAGGGCAATTCTCCATTGACTTCTCTCCTATTCCCATTATTAAGCACTTCCTTGCCAATTAATTCAGTGAGTACACAATTTCATAAGCATTCAGATAGCACTCAGTATCCCATACTCTGGAAGTACGCCAAGATCCTTGTGAGTATTAAGGAAAAGGAAAAAAGAAAAGAGGGGTTTCAGTATCATCCAAAACAAAATAGTGATCACTACTCATGAAAAGGTCAAAATATGGTTACAATCGTTTATCTCCAGCTCACACTTCACCCAGCAACACAATACCGTATAGCTTAATTTATTTGGAAACCCGTCTAACCAGATAAACAAACACCAGATACCAATAAGATACACATATATATACTTATGAACAGCAACTCCATTAAACATATTGAAGAAAGATCAAGATGAGAGGAAGAATGCCCATTAATCATTATTTCATTCGATAGACTTCTCCTTTTCTGTCCCAACACAACACCCCCATCCCCACCACTTCCACCCAAATTTTAAAAAGTGAAAAGAAAAAAGAAAAAGTCAGTCTCGATACAGTCACCGGCCGCGCTAACAAGGAAGATCACAAGCACGATTAAAAAAAAAAAATAATCCAATTAAAAAAAATCTAAATTTGACATTAGTGACGATGACAGATTGCAGTGCACAATCACATCAGGTATTAGAAATCACCTTGACAACGTCATTCCAATGAAACAAAAAATCAAAAGGGCATTTGCAAAATAAACAAAAGACAAAGAGATACCCGGCAACAAGGCGACAGCCGCCCTCGTACCGCTGTTGATGTCGACCTGTACGGGCTACCAATTCAGACATACTAAAACAATTTTCTCCTCTCTGTCTATTCTATCTCAATCTACGTATCTATTCTATCAATATAATCTAAAAAGAACTGTACTTTCTTTAAGATTGGCAATATAAACAAACTGGGTCATGATAGAAAGCGGTGTTGGCGAAGCCGGTTTGGTCGTTGAATCAATATCTGAGAAAAGCTCATGCATGCAGTGCTTGAAAAGTCCGACATTGCAATTACTGGGTCTGGAAGAGAGTCGCGATTGCTGTTGTTGTAATATTGATTCGATTCTTTTGAGCTTGGTTTATGCTTATCTTGGAACAAAGAGAGAGAAGAGAGTGGTTAAAAAATGGTGAAGCGCATGAAACGGATCGGACGAATTCACGTGTTGGTGTTATGTAGGTTTTTACTTTCTATTCTAAGACACGGAACTTTTTCTTTTAAATTAAGGCCCAAATTTTAGTAATATTAATGTAATTTAATTACTAAGGATTCCAAGCATTGTCAAAGTAGAATTTACCAGTCAAATTATTGATCCACCGAATCGATGAATAATATAATATGATATCTAGGGCATCAACATCATCTTGGGCACCCCCAAGACCATAATTGTCACCCAAATCTTCCGTATCAAATTCAAAAGATAAGACTTAATTTCAATTCCATGTTGGTGGCTGTGGCTTGATGGCCTATTTCTTTATCTATCTCACGGCTCCTGGAGAGAAACAAACGCAGAAATGGAGTACCTTTGGAGTGGCAATATCTGGTTAATTTAAGTCCTTGGACGTAGCCTCTATATTTTTATCATATAGGTTGGTGTGGCACTTTAAACGTAGAACCTTGCCATTGATTCCCCTGTAATCATCTTTTGCTTTGCATTTGTTATCCATTCATGCTACGTATACCTCAATAGCCTCTTTGAGGGATAGCTATTCTATATTCCATTTTATAAATTAATCATCAAGAATATGTATTCTATAAGTTTAAAAAATAAATAATACTAATTTTTACTTATTTTTATCTATTTCAGAAAAACCTATTCTTATTTGAGACAACTTTATCCTTTGATGTATCAATAATAAAATAGAGGAAGAAGAAAATTAATAATAAGGAATTTAATAATAAAAATAAGAATAAAATTAATTGATAAAATTAATAATAATAAGTATAAAATTTATAATAATAATTACTAATAATAAGAATAATAATAATTAATAATAATAATAATAATAATAATAAATAAATAATAAAAATACTAAAATTAATAATAATAATAATAATAATAATATAATTAAGAAAAAGAATAATAATAA
>JAOTAW010000001.1:12274373-12286184 GCA_025629945.1 Erythroxylum savannarum | reverse complement strand
TTCAATTAATCAATGAAAATACCTTTTCATATTTAATCAATAAAATTATTATTTATAAATAAAGAAACAAATTTCTAAATAAATAGAATAAAATTCTCTAAATAACAATAATAAATCTAATTTATTTCAATCAAATTAAAATAAATAATTTTAAATAAGAAACACACTTTTGAATTACTTAAGAAAACTCTTTTCTCAATTTTAAATAGTCTAATTAATTAATTCTAATTTAATTGAAATATATTTAATTTTAATTTTAGAAAATTTATAAATTTTACTTAGTAACTAATTTAATTAATTAAATTAAGAAAAATTACTTTAATTTTGAAAATAATTTTAAATTTAAAACTTCTTTTAAATTATGTTTAATCATGGACTATTGCATAATTGGATTACTCATAATCCAAGAGTCTAACAAATCTAAGTCTAGAATATGTTATTCTAGTACCTAAAAACCTCTTATCTTGTTCCTATAATGCAATATCCTAATAGCAAATCACCTTTATTATAGCTTTGGATTTCACTAACCTAATTGCCAAATATTGCTTATTTCACCCCTAGAATAAGCCTAACCCTAAGTCCAAATTACCCTCTTCTTATCTTTTCAGAAACTTTATTAGAATTTATGATGTTATTAGTACTATTTTAAAAATATAAAATTACAATGTGATATCAAAATTTACTTATTTATTTTTTTTAAAAGGTTAATGTGTGATGTATGCCTTTGATCATTTTTGTTTTGGATTGGTAATGTGCCCAAAAGTATACAAGATTTAAGTATATTGTTATTGTTTTATTATTATAATTAATGTACAAATTAATATGAAATATGATGATTTGCTTACATGATATTTCATGTTAGCAACATTAACTATATACTTAACAGTGAATTAAATTTTTAATAAATTAAAAATTAAAAATTAATAAAATATAATATATAGTTACAATTAGTGTTATAAAATCAAAAAAAAAAAAATCTAAGTTTAAAATGTAATATACTCTATCATAAAAATTGGATACCTTGATATCTAATAGAAAATATCTATAATTTATCTCTTTTAAATAAAGGTTTGTAGTTAACGCTTAATGTTTAAAAACCCAAAGATTAACTTATGTATATATATCTCTAATATATTTTTTTAATCTTTGATATCCCAAAAGTTTGTACATACTGTAATTCCAGTAAATTTGGATAATTCATATGCTTCCTAAAACTTCTTTTTATATAAAAATAATTACAATAGCTTTATTCATTTCGTTATGGGAATATCTGTCGTTTTAAATGAGCTTACATGCGGTGATCTTACGCTAATCTTCATTTAATAAATGATTAGTTGGCTTGCGAGTTAGAACACTACACTACAAACTACCAGATGCCAAAGTCAATCAAAATCTAGAAGTCAAAAGAGAAGAGAAAATAACATTGCCTCAACAGTTGGCAACTAAAAATAAGGATTGATGAAACTTATTCTCAATCTTATCGTACATTTGTCGGAAATAATTATACTATACCCAATCATTTTATTAAACCTAATCACTGATGACATAAAGCCTTAATCCTAATCATACGATACGAGTAACGCGGAGATTTAAAAGAAAATAAACAGCCCACGTGCAGGACGCGTGGCCGCCTCCGTGTATGAGTATTATCTGTCATTGTTACGATACGACACTACTGATTAGTTAGCTGTATTTAAGATTTTGAGACCGTTCTAATGGAAGACAAAAGCACCATATTTCTCATTTGCCTTTGCTCCGTGTGTGTTTGACCTGCAACTGTCGAGTGAGTAATTCATCTCTCTTCGTTCCCAATCCAGAACTGAATAATTGCCCTCATAGTTTTGTATAATTTGTCAACTACTTTTCATTATCTGCTTATGTGCTTGGTTTTGTTTTGGAGATCTGTTTGGTTTGCGAGAAAAGTCGGGGGATTGGAATTTCTTCCTTTTTTTTTTTTAATGTCCTTGGATTGTGTTAAATGAGGCTGAAATTAAAGTATCCGCTTGATCATGGTTTTGCTCGGCTTGAGGTCTGATTTTCATTTTTGAGACGGTGTTCTTGTTAATATAAAATTTCTTTGGTTCGTGGATTGTTTGTCTCCGATTCAGAATTTGTCAATTCTTTTAGTTTGTTGTTTGATCTGTGATTAAAGCTTGGATTGTTAATAGAACATTGCGAAATCACCTGGAGATTCGGTATGAACAAAACTGATACTTGGATCGTTGGATGTATGGAAATGGTTTGTTTGATGCATGTACTAATATCTGATCTCAAGAGATTAAAGGATAGAAACAGAATCAGAAACTCTTCCTCAACAATAAGAATCAAGTAAAGTAAATGAATACATGCACATATTCACTTAATCTACGTTCAAGCATAGCCATGCCAAATTGTGGAGATTGTGATTTGTTTCAGATAGCAATGGGGGTATATCTCAGCTCCCCTAAAACAGAGAAGGCATCAGAAGATGGTGAGAGTGTTAGACTTCGATATGGGGTCTCCTCCATGCAAGGTTGGCGTTCAACAATGGAAGATGCAGTGAGTATTTTTGATTTCTTTCTTTACCTTACTATATTTAAATGTACTAGCCATGAATATTTAATATCGAGGTTTCAGTGAAGTTGCAAGATGACATTACTTAATGAGGCATGAAAACCATCTGTTGTATATATTTTGATGTTTAATCATTTGGTATTTGTTTGAATTTATCAATTTGGATAATGTATTTGAGCTTCATGTGGTTAATGTCATGGTTGCTCAACAGGTCAAGAAAAGGTGCTGTGCGAGCTCTAAATTGCTCAAAGACATGATATCTCAAAGAATTTTTATGTGGTTAAGTCCTTTAAAATATGTCATATGATATGTTTGTTGGTTTGCTATAGGTTTATTTTTATTAAAGTTGAACAAACAAGATTTGTACAATTGAAGGTGACTACGTGGTAGTGTTGTTACTGGTCACTCTCTCTCAACAGACTTAAATGTTTCAAGGAATTGATTGCAACATTGTATCCTTTACAGCTTTAGAAGAAATTACTGAAAACATCATACAGCCTGTTTTTCTTGCCATGCCGCAAGCTTTTAAGGCAGTTTAAGGAACATCGATTTGAGTCTCAAACTACGCTTGTTGGGGGTGTGAACCTCTAGTGTTTTAGTGTTTTCTCCTTGAAATTGAATTACCACCTAAAACCCATTTTGTTATCCACATTTGCTGCTAACTAGTTGCCTCTTATTATGTCTCCCTTATGTTCAATGAAAGATATAAAAGATGGAGAGAATCAAGGAAAGTGAAAGAATTGAAATAGAGTCCAGAAAGGAAGCCATTGTGTTGGAAGAACAAATACGGATATTACATTGTATTTCTTAAAATATTGTAATGTTGAAGCATCATCTTGAAGCTTGTATTCCAAGAAACACATAAAAACATGAATGCTATTTGTCACTGCAGCTTATTCATTTTACAAAGTTCATTTGATGAAAAATCAAATATAGCTCACCTAAAACAGGCTGTTTTCTTGGCTGAAGAAGTTTTAATAATTTTGTCTATGTGATTATGGCCTACATGTGCCACTGCAGTTACAACTAGTTATGAATATTGTCATTGTGATATGACTTTACATACCATGATAGGAAAGTAATGAAAGTAAGACGAGAGACTTAATATATCATTAAGTAGTGTAATGCATTAATTGTAGTCATAAAAGTTGTGATCAGTGGACTTACACTAAGAGTAACATAACTATGACATGTTACTTATTGCATGCAAAACTTATGTGAGGTGTTTAACAGCATGCAGCTTATCCAGATTTGGACAGTTCTACTTCTTTCTTTGCTGTCTACGATGGCCATGGAGGTCAGCTCTACTGTACTGCTTGTTATGAGTCCTAATATAATAGTCTTATTTATTTTGTATAACTTTTCACATTATGAATAAAAACGATTGCCCTCTGTTTGTGGAACTTTAATATCAACCTTGTACTTTTTCCTCTTACATTATCCTTTGTACTTTTTCCCTTGTCACAATTTTAAATAGCATTTACTGCTTTGCGGATCCTTGTCCTACTTCTCTAACAGGTCCATCTGTGCAAAAGATCAATTAGTAGGAAGAATTATGTTTGGGCAATTCTTAGTGGTAAGGGTTTGGGAGCAAGGTTTGAAGCTTTTGGCTATATACGATTCAACTTGTGTGGCCATATTTATTAGGGATGGGTTTGATTTTGACCAAGAAACGTCAGGTGGAACTTAAGACGACCATTGATGGGGATGCTTAAATGTGAATATGACTTGTAGAAGAATGGTAACGGGGAAATGACCTACATATCCATGATAAAGATTGATGAATGGAACCAAAGTTCTTGCTAATTTTGTGAAGTTTGTAACGTTGAGTTGAGAGCCAGTATATTTTAGTTGTATCTGAAATTAATAGTGAGCAACCGAATTCCTTAAAGTTCATTGTATTCCAGGGCAAGTGGTGGCTAGATTCTGTGCCAAGTTTCTTCACCAACAAGTGCTCAAACATGAAGCTTATTTGGCTGGAGATATAGGCACTTCATTGCAGAAAACTTTCCTCAGGTAAATTCACTATCATTTGCTCTAATATGTCCATTTAATGCGTCTAGATTTAACAATAGTTCTGAGAATTTCATTACATGAAACCTTACCAAGACTGCTATAGTGTTTTCTTGCATTATATGCTTATGATAGCCCAGGCCAACTTGGCAGTGGCAGTATCATATTGATCTGATGTGTATGCCATTACTCTGAATAGTTTAAACTAAAAAGTATTTTATCAACTGTCAGGTAAACTTCTCCATCTTGGAGATTGGTATTGGAATGATTATCTTGTTCACTAGGCTCTATTGTTGTCTGCTATCATACTTGTGTCTCAAATGTTTCTGAAACCTATATGATGCAATGCAGTTTTGGCTATGTTTGTGATCAGATAAATTGTTCCACGTAGAATAAATTACTAAGTTTATTAGTGTTTCCTGCAGAATGGATGAGATGATGTGTGGACAAAGAGGATGGAGGGAATTAGCTATTTTGGGTGATAAGATAGATAAAGTTTCTGGCATGATTGAAGGGTTAATATGGCCTCCCAGGAATAGTGAAGACAATGGCCATTTTGCTGAATGGTCATCTGAGGAGGTATTGCAGGAAACTGACAGATTTTATTTTTAGCTCATCTGATTTGTTAGTGCAGGTGAAAATGGTTATCAATTTAACCGTGCTTTCCTAATCCAGGGATCTCATTCTGAATTTCATGGACCAACTTGTGGAAGCACAGCTTGCGTAGCAATGATTCGAGACGAGCAACTTATCGTTGCAAATGCTGGTGATTCTCGTTGTGTTATTTCCAGGAAGGGACAGGTAATTGTATTTCATCTCTATTGGATTAGGTTTTAGCTCTAATGCTTTCTAAACAGTTCTTTCCCCTCAAGAAATGTCAATATAGTAATTGCATTATTTGAATTTTCTTTTCTCACAAATTTTGCTTTCAGAACAAGATGATGTCCATTCGATAACCTCTCTCTCGTTGTGTTGAACACTTATTTGATCTTTGCTTACACAAGCAGTCATTCTTGGTCAGATGTTATTGAGACCAGATGTGAGAAAAATGAAAATAATTGTAGGCAGGACAGAAATCCATTCTAAAAGTGACTTCTACCATAGTTGAGCAAAGTTAAGAGCACTTGTCATTATATTTATTGAGGACAATAGTTAAGCTGATTAAATTAATTTCCCGTTTAGTCTATTGTGTTCATTTTTGCTGTATCTCTATCTCCCTCCTGTCACCACTTGTTAAAAGGTTGATGAATGTTCAAGTCACATCCTTATTGTAAACTTTATTGAAGTACATCAGTCCATCTCCATAATTGCATAAAACTAGCTGAAACAATTTGATCATGTTATACCTGTCCTCACTGTTAACTGAATAATGTCAAAGCCTAAAAGACCTACTTTGTTCTTTCCCTTCTCTTCCAATTAATTGCAAGTAAGGGCACTCTCTGCTGAAGAAGATAAGCATGTCTGCTGAAATCCTTTAGAGTACTTAAGTTGCCCAAAGAACTGAGAAGTTGGAGTATAAATCATTTTGATATCTTATTTTTGTACCTGTAAATATACTGATAATGTGTTCCCATGTGACCTTAGATGGTTACTGTCAAAACAGTGTCTCTTTGCAGATTTCACTGTAGTGTCTCATGTCAATACTTCTGCGCAGGCATATAATTTATCCAAGGATCATAAGCCTGAACTTGAGGTAGAGAGAGAGAGGATTCTGAAGGCTGGTGGTTTTATCCAAGTGGGGCGAGTGAATGGAAGTTTAACCTTGGCAAGGGCAATTGGTATGTGAAAATGGTCATAGTTTAATAAGAAAGCTTCTCTACTCTGCTTCAATTATTCTCACCTTGTTAATGCTAATATTTAAAGGTGACATGGAGTTCAAGCAGAACAAAACGCTTCCTGCTGAAAAGCAAATTGTTACTGCTAATCCAGATGTAACCACTGTACGCACCATTAATACTGCAACTTCATTTTTTCTGTTTAATGTTCTTGTTCATTTCGCTTTTTACTTTTTTTCATCATCTTTGAGCTTGTGGATTCAATTTAGTGGGTCTTAGTTGTTGATCTAATTATAAGAATGCATAAATATACTATCATTTGAAGTAGCTTTCACATCTCAACTTGGAAAAGGAGGGCTTTTAGTTTGAATCCCTTGTGTCCCTAATTGTGGATTATTTGTCTTTGTCGAGTGTGTTTCTGACACAACTTTTTTCTTGTTTACCATTTGTACTGATTGAACAGGTTGAACTCTGTGACGATGATGAGTTTCTTGTCGTTGCTTGCGATGGGATTTGGTAAGTGCTGTCATGCATTATGTCATAGTTTTTCTTATTCTTTCGGTAGCTTTTCAATGGAATACAGTAGTAGAAGTTTTTTTTTGGGCAAAATTGGGAATCCTTAGAGCGACTCTAAACCTAAAGCTGTCAACTCATAAAGCAGTTGCACCGAGTGACACGTGTCATTTAAGAGGGCTTAATGGGGTTGTATAGGTTGACTCGAATTCAGGTTTGTTAATCCTTACCTGTTAGGTTCCAAGTAAATCATACCTGTTAGGTTCAAGTAAATTCTTTTATTAACTAATTTGACAGTATATTAATTCATTGGAACGCTCAGTTCAGACCAAACACTTCTAAGCCTTTGCTTGTACAATTACTACTGTTACAATATTGTTGATGCTGCTGCTGTTACTATCACCACAGCAGGACTTGTTTCTGTATGTTGCCTCTGCTCTTAGTTGCAACTTTTAGGACCTTTTGTTTCTTCCAAAGTCTGGACTTGGAAGCAACAGTTGTATCCTAGACTAAATGTGCGTAAAATGTGGAGTTGAGATAATCCGACCACTTGTACATGCATGCATGAAGTGCTGACTAGTTCTAAAACCAAACTAATGCAACATGGGGATGATGATATCTCATGTCCATAGCTGTCACCATCCATCCATCTCTCTTTCTCTAGCACAGCGATAACCGAACTTCTTATCCAACTGACCAAAGAGAAACTAAGTGCTCAAATTAAAAATATAAGCAATTTGTGAATGTGCTCCAGTTGGCTTGTTTGTATTTGTTATTTGCAAATTCTGACAAAGCAACTATACTACTAGGGATTGCATGTCAAGTCAACAACTGGTGGATTATGTGCGCGAGCAGTTGAACACTGTAAGTTCGGAACAGCCTTGTTAAAGCTTTATGCGTATGCAATTCACGAACAAATGTCTCGTTGTTCTATTCCATCCAGGAACATAAGCTTTCAGCAATTTGTGAGAAAGTATTTGACCGGTGTTTGGCACCAACAGCTGGTGGGGAAGGATGTGACAACATGACCATGATCTTAGTTCAGTTCAAGAAACCTGTCCATTTAAGTGGTTCTGAGCAACACCAGCGCTGTGCCCACAATTTGTCTGACGTTCACAACAGTGGGTTGGACAGAGGCCAGGGTTCGTTGGAGACCGATACAAGTAATGCTGGTTAATGTGACTTAAAACTGATTCATGGCCATTCTCCGCACGGAAGCTTTGAGGAGTCCAGGAATCGTGAACCTAAATTTCCCTTCAGGAACAGGATTCCTGTGATTGTAAATGGTCTAGTTTTTCCAGTAATTGAACTTTTCTATAGGGTTCTGTAAATATGTTTTTGTTTTTCGGTTATCTGAATCGTCCTGTCAAGTGTGAATAGGATCTCTTCTCTGTGATGCGGCATGTTGATTTCATAAACGAGGAACAGTGAATCACATGTTACGGTGAATTCATTAGAAGTTGCCCACTGCACATGGGAGTTGAACCCTATAAATCGCACGTCTCCCAACTTATAGAGGGTAACGACTATATTTGATCCTTGTTTTGACAGTGTACCTATAACAAAAAGAAAAAGGAAGACGAAGTATATATAACTTATATTAAATACTGAAAACAGAGTAAAAAGTCTTTACTGAACAACAAAAACTTCTCTGCTCCTAGTTTAACATTTTCACCAGATCCGATCAGTACTCAGGTGTGTTGCAGATATGCCTCTACGGCTCTACAGTCGATAGCGTTGCTATCTCCCTTGTTTGGAATTGTTTTCTTTTTTATATAGAGCCTTTCCTTACCAATTTAACAAGAGCCATGATGTTAAGGTAAATTGCTTAACATTAAACATATCGTAGAACTCTTCGTATTTTTCAAACTGATATAAAGCCTGTTTTTTATTTATTCATGGCAGGCCCTTCTTGATGTTCCAATTGTTCGCTACAGCAATGGATATGTCTACAAACCGGTGAGTGAAATGGGATCTTCTTGACCTTGCATATACATATACATGGAAAATCATCATTGTCTTTTTTTTTGGTGTAGGCCTACTTAAATATGTTTTCTGCTGCTGATTATGTGGTTAGTAAATGAATTTCGGACGTTGCTGGACTCTCTTGATGCTAGTCTTCGGTTCTCTTTTTTTAGTTTCCTTTCCTCGTCACTTCTGTTCTCTCTTTTCTGGTTTTCTTTCAATAATTTCTATTGATCACAACCTTCCTCTCTTCTTCCTCTTTCGTTATCTAGGTAGTTTTGGTGCCACTCTTACCTTTGCCTAGCCTAGAGCTTCATACTTATTGATTTGATTCTTCAACCTTTCTAGTTTTCCTAGTTTGATTAAAGCTTGGCCTAAACCCCTCCT
Organism: Erythroxylum savannarum; assembly: GCA_025629945.1. Lineage (NCBI taxonomy): Eukaryota > Viridiplantae > Streptophyta > Magnoliopsida > Malpighiales > Erythroxylaceae > Erythroxylum > Erythroxylum savannarum. The sequence goes on along the minus strand of JAOTAW010000001.1, from coordinate 12,276,978 downwards.
TACCCTTAATTTTCTTTTGAGATACATTATCCTTGGTTTTCCTTTTCAAGAATGCCTCCTCAGACTTTTATTCTAGATCCTGAGAACTTTCATGTTCTAAAAAATGGAAGCATGTTTCCTACCTCTCCTTCCAATGCCTCTGGCACCTTTAAACCCCTTTATAACTCCTTAAGAGTGTTGACGCTAGTCCCTAAGAGTACCCGGAAAAAGTAGAAACAAGCCTTTGGAGACTATTATCCCTCCACTAAAATTACATTACTGTTCTCCTAAACCTTAGCAAAGGGAGGGAGATCTCTTGTAGTTCCTAAAATGGAGGTTCTCAATGAAGGTATTGCTCAATGGGAGTCTATCCTAGTGGGGTACTTATTGCAGAAAAGGCTATCATCCCCAACCTTTAGCTTTAGGGTAAACCGAAATTGGATAAATTTGGTCCTAATAGAGGATATTATGAATGATGAAAACTTGTTGTTCTTCAAATTTGTCTCCCAATCTCTAGTTAAAAGAGTGCTAGAAGTTGAACTTTGACACCTAAACTTTAAACCTATCTTCCTTCAAGCTTGGAGGCCTAGTATCAACATGCATAATATCAAATAAAACAAATCCAATTATAGCTTAACATACATCATATCCCTCTTAAAAATATTGGACTAAAAAGGAATTAGCCACTTAGCTAGTTATATTGGGAAGCCCCTCTGCCTAGATGAAGCAATAACCTTTGTAAAGAGGTTAAATTTTGCTAGGGTGTGTATTTTGGTTGAGCAGGACCACAAGCTTCTTGACAAGATTCTTTTAATGAGGCTTGATGAGAATAGTCAGCTCTTTGAGGATGAAGTATTCGTAACTTACACTTGGCAACTTGGTCCAACCTTTCAGAAACAAGTTTGGAAGCCTACAAGTAGGAGATTCTTAAATGGAGAGTACTTTAAACTATCTCAACAAAAACAACAGTAAGGTTCTTAGAGGGAGGTGCTATTGGAGAATGTAGATACTATAGTCCCTCAAGAGAATCCTTAGGCTATTGATACAAACCAATCCCAAAAGCTTGCTACAGGCCAACACAAAGAGTTGCAACAGAATAATATCCAATGTATTGTTAATTTGGTAGAGGTAAGGGAGACTGTCATAGAGAAGGAGAGTAATAAGGATAAGGATAACATGCATAAAGATCCTATAATTCCTACTCCAAGGGTAGCTAGCTCCTCAAAGGCTACATGTGAAAAAGATGAAGAGTCGGGGAGGCTTCTGAAGGAAGAAGAATGCTTCCTCCTTACCTATAAAATGATATAACTGCCTAGAATATTAAAGGACTAAATTGCCCTAAAAAGCAAAATTGGTTTCAAATGTTGTCAAAGAGAACAACCCTTTTTTGATAGTTTTCTTGGAAATTAAATCAGAGAACATAATATAGGAAGGATAGCCTTTTTGAAGGAACATTAGAATTTTATATTCAACTATCAGTGCTACCATAATGTAAGGATACTCATGGATTTTGATACGGATAGAATGGAGGTATTCCAAACTTTAATGGAGAGCCAACTCATTTATCTTCAGGTGAAAATGAAAGTGGTAAGAGCAATCTTTAGTATTACTTTATTACCAAAAAAAAATAAATCTTTAGTATTACTTTTGCTTAGGGCTTTAACCTAACCTTTAAAGGACCACTCTTTGTGATAGGCTTAAACAGATAGGTGATCAATTGGATGAACCTTTGACTCCACCGTACACTCAATAGAAGCTGAAGGGAATATTGGTACGAGGAGCTTCTCAAATGATTTTAAACAATGCACTAGTTATATCCTAGTTACATACTTAAGGATGTAAGAAGTTCTTCACACCTGGAGTAATAAACATCATTGAAAATGGTTCTTGAGGAAGAAGCTGGATAGGGTTTTGGTGAGTAAGAGATGGTTGAAGGTTTCTCAAATAATAAAGTTGCTTTAAGAATCCCTTAGTATTTGATCAGTCTTCTATATTAATCTAAGATATGTTATCATTTAAAAAGAGACATTGTCCCTTCAAGTTTAATAATTTCCTCATTGAAGGGGAGGGCTTTCAAGAAGCTATTTCTAAAGGACTAGATTTATAAGTATAGGGGTACAAAGAGTTTATATGTATGAGAACATTAAAAAGGAACTCAAGCTCCTTAACACGGCTAGATATCCTAATACTTTACTGGTTATGAAGGAGGAGAGAGCTAGATTAGAGACTATCTAAAATTCCCTTTACAGTTCCCTTAGGCCTTGTTTGGTTGGATGTTAAAATAGAACGAAACGGAATGAAACGGAACGAAATGGAATATTTTATAATGGAATGAAATGTAATATAGTGAAAAGTTGTTTGGGAGGGGATGAAATGGTTTATAATGTAATGTAGTGAAATGTTGTTTGAAAGATGGATGGAATGGAATGTAATGTATAATAAATAACTATTATACCCCTTATATTAAAATGGTTGTTACAAGAGGTTTATTATTTTATTATTAATTATATAAAAATATTAGTAATGATTATTTAATATATTTTATTTTATTTTATTTTATGTGATTTATATTTAAAAATAATTTATTTATATTTTTATTTATATAAAAATATATACAAACAATTAA
>JAOTAW010000001.1:12140085-12150771 GCA_025629945.1 Erythroxylum savannarum | reverse complement strand
AGGTACAAAAATTAATGCAAAATCTGATTTATAATTAAGAATTAGATACGGCATTCTAATTACAAGCAAAACGTCTTAATCATAGTTCGCATTTCCAAAATTGTTTCATAAGAGATAGAGACAAGTTATAATAGTTTGGTTGGCTAGCATAACTTCCCACATGAATAGTCTGCCTGTCACTCACAATCTCTGCCAATATTTGCGACCTTCTTCTAATTCTGACACCTTCAGAAATAAATGCAAAGAAGTGAAAGTCTCAATCTTGATTGTCCTTTTGCTACCTCAACCTCTCCGTTAATTTTGTAGCTAAGAAAAGTTTAACATAAGCTCTCATTTGCATTCATGGTCACTTGTGCGCCGATATTCTTTTACATGAAACCTGATAAATGAGTTCACTAACCTTTCTATATTTGTATTGGAAGTGCGTTTGTTTTAATAAGGTTGGAAATTAATGTGCAGACACCATCACAATGGTAGATGGGAGGCACGAATTGGCAGAGTTTTTGGGAACAAGTACCTCTACCTTGGAACTTATGGTAATTTATCATTGCTCCAATACATATGCTATCGTCTATATAAATCCAACTAGATCAGATGGGAGTATCCATCAATCATTTAAATTAAACCTCAATAATATAAAATTCCCTTAAAACTGAAGCTGAAACTGAAAAATCAAGTTGGTTGGGATATAGATCACCCAACCACAACTGCTTGCTTTGACTACGATTAACAGCTCAAAGCATCCAACCAAATCCGCATGCACACGTTGAACTTTACACCTTTAATTTGTTTTTATATATTAATGAGAACTTTTGCGTTCCATATCATTAAGTTTTAATTCTTATTTTTACTACAAGATAATTATGGTTTAATTATTCAAAATAATTAAAACAAATAACATTAGGTAAACTTCGGAGGGACGTAATAAGCCTGCATGGGTAGCTCAATTGATCTTCAGAAAAGTTGTTGAGTGCAAGGATGAGTTCTTACAGTGTAAGAATTTTACCTAATGTGGTGACTTTTTATGCACTTAAATACTGGACCGTTTTTCTAAAAAGATGAATAAGATTAAACCATAATTTACCTCCCTATCATTCTATTGGTCGGAATATGGGAGCGTTTTAAATGGGCAATTTCACCTTTTGAATGCAAAGAAGGGATGTAACAATCTTGGAATAGTCCTCAACAAATAGATGAATTGAGAATATACCTGTATTAAACTGTATGTAAAGACTTGGCATGATTCTTCATACAAAGAAAAAGTGTCTCATCTTTGTAATCAAAAAGTAGAATTGCCCACCTTAAACGCCCTACAGATTGACAGAAAAAGGGGGTAAATTATGGTTTAATCACCCAGGCGGTCTAATATTGGTGCACACAATGAGCTACTACATTGAATGAAACTCCCAAGCTACCACTGCTAGTACTCGACAAGACCCTTGTACTCAACAACCTTAAGAATCAGTTGAGCTACCCACGCGCGCAGACATGTTTCATCTTCATGTTACAGTTTGTGGTTCAAATTCAACAGTCGCCTGAAACTTTAAGGTTGTGTGGTTCGCAGCCACCCAAGAAGAAGCAGCGACGGCTTATGACATGGCGGCCGTTGAATACAGAGGACTCAACGCCGTCACAAACTTTGACCTCAGTCGTTACATCAAATGGCTACGCCCCAATAACTCCATCATCAACCCTTTAAACAACATATCTCAACAAGAAACCTCCATTAATGGCGACGCAGACGTAGCTCTTCATCCACTTCAAACTGACGACCCTAGTAATGATCACGAGCTCCGGTTTAGTTTCATGCCCCCCGACGACCAAACCTCGCTGGTGACCGAAACTACATTGCCCCCACAACGCCCTACTGGCAGCTGTGGAGCGACGACGTCGGCATCGTCAGCACTAGGGCTTTTGTTGCAATCACCAAAGTTCAAGGAAATGTTAGAGAGAACATCGGCCCCTGACTGCCCTTTGACGCCGTCGGAATCCCATTTGTTGCCTCGCCGGAGCTTTCCTGAGGAAATTACTACTTACTTTGAGTGTCCGGGAGGTTATGGTGAGGGTGATGACAGTCTCTTTGGAGATCTTAATTCGTTTACTTCATCAATCTTTCATTGCGAGCTTGATGGTTAGAGAAAAGATTAATAGTTAAAGGTCGCATGATATCCGTACATGCATCCTTACCATATATACACACACACAAGGGCCATGTGAATATGAACAGGTAAGGATATGGTTATTAATAATTACAAGACGATGTATGCTGGTGCTGGCGGTGAGGATGATGAGGACGAAGAAGAACAAGTGATGAGACAGACATCAATTCATATTATTATTTTCTTTCTTTTTCAATTATAATTTCTTGTCTCCTTTTCTCTGATTGTTTGGAAAAGCGAGGTTAATTAATTCACTAATATTAGCTGTAGAGCAGAGCAGACATTCATCTTCCAATTGTTTTTGGAAATAAGATCATTTCGTATTATGATTTATGAATGTATTGTATGTCATACTTTTCTGAAATAGAAATTATACATGAAAATTCAGTCTCAAGGTCTTCACTGTCGACGCTGTTATCCAACCAGCAATGAACTAATCCCCACCTCCATTAAAGAGGTCTACGTAGGTACCGTACCAACCACATGATGAGAGACTTTTTTTTTTCTTTGTTAATGTCAAGTTGCTTTAGGTGGCGATCAAGGAGGTTGGAAGTTGGCAGTTAGCGTCCTTTCTAATAGCTAGTTCCACAAAAATGTAATAAGAACCAAGCAACAAGAAGCCTTCTCGCAGAACATGGGGTAATTCAGTGTTCTAACTCAAGTTTGACAAGCAGCAAGAGACTGTTATCACTTGACTTGGTAACATACGGATGCTAAATTAATAAATTAAAGACTGCAAGAAACCTTAGCCATTGTTTGCGTCAACTATCTTCTAGCTACAACGTTACTAACTACATTGATATGGGGAAGCAATCATCAAAATGACCTGTGCTCCTTTGCAAAGAAGAGATGTCTCGTCAAAAATGACTAAATGAAGGTGAAACTCAATGAAGATTGATTACAACTACTAAAGAGAGAACAGGATGTAGAGGTCTCAATTGCAAGATAAGGTTCCACATGTGATAAACTTGGAGCCAAATCAGTGACATCAGCTGAGCGAATCAAGACACAAGTATAGGCAGGCTAGCATCGGACCGCAGAACTAATTTAATACTAATGTTATCTCTTGTTCTCCTCCATTTGGAGTGTGAAGGAAACAAAGGAGACAAAAGCCAACGAGTTCTTATACAGTGCAACATAGCTTTGAATCCATTGAAGCCAAACATATGCAAAATGCTTGATAACCTGTCAAAGGATATCTGCAAAATGGAGTGGTTTGTCAATTGCTATGTAAGATATCCAACATATTTCTTGTCAGCGCATTCCTAGAACATATACCTGAAATCCATTACATACTTTGTTTTCCCCACCCTTCCAAGCTGCAAAATCATCTGCTTTCCCTTCTCCTAAGAAACATAGATAACTAATGGTTAAGTAACTTGAATTTTTCATCCGGATATAATCTTCAAGCCAAGAGAACGTACCTCCAATGTCAACTGAAAGTTCTTCACTGATCTTTGGATTCTAAGCCCAGCTCTTCCCCTGTCTCTGAAATCCAACTCATATTGCCTTGACATCTAACGAAGCAAGATGTCAGTTAATTGAAGAGGAAATAGTCTCATACCTCAGTTTCCTGTTCAAAAAACTATGCCCTCAAAATCTTACCCTATTATAATGTGGAGGTCGTGAACATAGCCTATGTACCCTGTCCACGTTTTGCACCCAATCCTTGGCCATTCCATTAATATGCTGCATCTAGTAAATACCAAAAGATGGAAATTATTTAACCCATTTTGCAGGTCACCAATTCTACAAGCAAGATTTAATTCCCAAACACTTTCAGATATATGCCACCACATTATTAACGTTGTTAACTCTTCTGAAGTCCAGTTATTGCTACAAGTTTACCTGAGTCGTGTTCTTTAGCAGCATAGATTGGTGCTTGGGTATGTACACCTTCATGCTTCTATAACTTCCAGTCCAGGATGCTATTGTTGGCATGAACCTATAGAAGAAAAGAAATGGTCAAAGCTAGCAGAAGCTTCTCGAGAAGGACAAGAGGCAGGGTTGGCCTGGCTTACGTAACAACAGCTAGAAGTGGATTACATGGCTTTGTTGAGGAGTTTAATCGGCCAACCTGTGATAAAGCACTATTAATCACTTCAGTTCATGCTAACCAATACAAGGAATCACTTATGCATTTTCTACTCATTATAAATCCACAGGAAGACAGAAAGCATACCTGATTCCATATCTCATATTTGGAACCCATGAGGTTAGCCGTTACAGTGCCAAGAAAACTATCATCTGAACCCGACAAAATTCCCTTTACGTTCTGAGCTATGGTGAACTCTGACTTCCCATTTCGCCGCCTATGATAAGCCAGAGCAAGTTTTCGATCCTCTCGTCCTTGTCCTTCCTATGATTTTGATATGTAGAATCAAACGTTCAGGAGTAAAATTTTGTCTGATTATACCCTTAATTTAAATGCTTACAAAACACAAAATATCATATTGAAATGAAAGATTCAGACTCTTAAGTGACCCAAAATGATGCTCAAAAAAGCATATCAGGGATGATGAAAGATCGTACTGATTATACTGCACATTCCTCCTCTCTTTACACAACAAATGTAGACAGAAAAAGCCAAAACAATTCGATGGACATTTTCATGAATTATGTAAGCCTCTTGACACTTTCGAGAAGTCATTACAACCAATTGCCAGCGTCAAAAAACCACTGGAAAGGAAATCCAGAAGACAACGAACTAATTTGAACCAAAGATGGGGGTGCATAGCTGTATGCTTTTGAGCACCTTAAGTACTCGAGCCTACACAAAAATTTTGAAGAACACAAGCACCCTAAACATTTCCTCCACCCAAAACTAAGCTAATGATTGCCTGCAAATACAGTAAAGCAGAAATGGAATCTAAAATCTAATTAAGATGTGCTATAAAGTCATATACTAAGAACTTATAAACCATGATTGGAAAAAAAAAAAACTGATACATTTTGAAAAGCTCTTACATTGGTGTAAAGCGAGTAGAGTGTACCCCCTTCCAGACCTTCTGCTGATCCTTCCTTCACAATAAGACATGTACACCTTCCTATGTCCAATGGCAGCGGTCTGCAGAGTAAGGCCCTGAAATCGCACCAAAACCATATTTCTTCAATAAACTCACTCACATATATCCACAAAATATTGTCATTTCTGCTGAGTGTTGACAGAGGCAATAATTCTAAGTAAAAAACACCTACTCACAACCCGTAAACAAAGCCTTGGAAGCTCTATCAGCACATGAGAGCTATACAACAGTCTAACCAGAAATAATAAATTTAGTGGCTATTAACTGCCTATCAAAGAACAATATATTTAAGAAAAACAAATAGTTGTAACTTACAAAAAACAGACGAAAAAGAGAGTGTTATAATGCACCTATTAGGCAAAGTAGACCAAGAAGAAGCAGGAGCCGCCTCCGAATCCGAATAGTCCCAAACATTCAGAGAAGCTGAATTTTCAGAACCAGCGTAGTCCGAAGTTTTGGTCTTGAAAATCTTTTCAGGTTCGTTCAATTGCATACAAAACTGGAGCGATGATGGCTTCAAAACTCTGCCGGTAGACAAACATTTTTTCATGTCTGAAAACTTCCCGGGCGAAACAGAAAGAGACCCATTTCCGAGTAAAGGTCTTAAGTTTGTGGGCAATGAGTTTTCCTTGTCACAACCGAAGATATCACTATTCTCTTTGTCTTCATTGAAAGTCGCTTTAAGGTGTCCTTCACTGTAGTTGTGACGGTGTTTGAGCTCTGTGAGGGGATTGGCATTGAACATATTGCACAAGGATTGGCTTGGTACTGTTTGTTTCTTCAGACCAGCCATTTGCAGGCGGTGAATATCGAAGGGTTGTAAGTGCCTTTTCTAACTTGCAGCTTGACGTTGGCCCGTTTAAGGAAAGATAGATAATCGCTGAACAAGAGTAGATTCTTGTATTGGAACTTGGAAACAATTTGAATTATTTGACAAGATGTGTGGATAAGTAAGTTCCTGGAAGACCAGCTGATTTGGGTACTGGGATATTGGCTTCTGAATTCGAATGGGACAGAACTTAGGTAGAAGATTTGAATTTGAAAGGCATAGAGAAATGTGCCAGTTTCTTTTGTTCGTTGGTAGGACTGGGATTGAAATTGTCGTGTTCTTGTGTCGTAAACTGAACCTTAATTTGAACGCTATTCCCTCGCTTTTCTTATCATGGAAATGCAATCAAACGACGAGTTTTGAGCGACTATAGCGCTTCTTGTTACCACAAGTTGCCAGTTAAAGTTGCCATTTTGTTACTGGACTTGACAAGAAATAGTGGGTTTTAAATTTAACAGAAAGTCAAGATTTACCAAGAAACAAGTAAACTGGATTTTCGTATTTTGATGAAATAAAATAAAACAGAGTCTTGGCTTTGGATAGATTGCTAAAAAGTGAGTGGTGACTGATGATCTGTCTTTTTATCTCTCGTTCTACGTCTCTCAATAACTAGAACCAGTCACCAATGGCCCCAATCCCATCATTATCTTCATCGACCCTCTGTAAATATACTCTTTGCAACCTAAACCATGGCAATTTATACACTATCTAGCCTCTCTTTCATTGAACCCATCTCGAAAGTTGCGTTCTTTAGCGCAAAAGTCATTGCCAGAACTAGAAACGTTCAAATGGCGGCTGCCTCTGGTGCTACTTCAACGGCAGCCAAGGTTACGCCGGCGGTGATAGTCGGAGGTGGACGAGTCGGAAGAGCCCTGCAGGAAATGGGTAATGGTCAGGATTTGCTGGTCAAGAGAGGTGAGTCTGTGCCGTCTGATTTTGAAGGTCCGATTTTGGTGTGTACAAGGAACGACGATCTTGAGGCTGTTTTGGAAGCTACTCCTAAGCCTAGATGGAACGGTACTATGCCCGATAACTTTGAATTTCTTTATATGTTGTAGATTTTGTTTTAAATTTTAGGCTCTCTATTGTTTTATTTACTTGAGAGTCTTGGTTTAAGTTGCTGAATTTGTGGGTTATCGAGCTATCACTCTCTATGTACTTACGTTATTATCAGAGACTTTGGATGAGCAAGTCAATTCAGTACTCAGTAGTTGCTTAGACAGCGTAAAGAAAATGTCTGGTCAATTTGGAGTAGCTGTTCTACCAATTGGAAGATTTGATCTGCTGTAGCCAAATTGCAAGAATGCCGGAAACAACCTAGGATGTAGTTTTGGCATTCTTGCATCATTCGTAGCCATATTGTGACATTTCTTTTGGGCTATGATAGACGGTCTTGTGAATGGTCAACTGGATGTTGACAATCTAGCAGATTTGGTTTTTTTCCAGAATGGGATGCTGGAGCCTTGGTTTCAAAGTAAAGGTCTTGGTGATGCGGACCAAGTTCTAGCATATTTTGCTATTTCAAAGCTGGGTGAACCTCCTACCGATGGAAAGACAGATACCAATCCCGAAGGACTGACTGCAGCATATGGGAAATGGGCGTCAGCAATAGCTACAAGATTACAAGCTGGAGGCCTATCTTGCAAGGTAAAGAAGAAGTCTTTTATCTTACACGGCCAGAGATATCATCCTCATCTGCTTGAAATTCTTTAGTTCATAGTTTTTGATAACAGTTGAGTTCGGATTACAGATAATTGAATGTTAAGATTAGAGCTTCAAGTTTGGATAAACTGAGACTTGAGAACTAAAATTTTTAACTAATCCTTAGCCAAAAACTGACTTGTAGCCAAAAACTGACTTGTCCCAAAATGGTAGTTTAACGTTAAACTTTTTGATATTTGATTGAACATGATAATATGTACTTTCATGTGATATAATTAGGTTCTTGACAAGGAAGCCTTTCAGAAGCAAATGTTGGAAAAGCTGATCTGGATAGCAGCATTCATGCTTGTTGGAGCTCGTCATCCTGGGGCAACTGTTGGTGTTGTGGAAAAGGAATATCGTTCAGAGGTAAAGCAGTAACCCATATGCTGTTACATAAGCTATACCAACTTTAATTATATACAAAATTGTAACGCTCCTGTACTAATCTGAATGGTGGGTCATGTTGGGTTGACATGGTATATTTTGTGTTCATTTAATGATACGTCATTTTCAGGATGATGAGATCAATGAAATGAAGTTTTCTTAACCAGGGAGTCCAGGATTGCTAGTTAGCATCACCTTGCTTATACTGTAAACCATTTTTAATATGTTCCTGAAGTAACCATGAAAAAAGGAATGAACTGATCAATTCTATTTCTCTGGTTTCAGGTGTCCAGCCTCATTGCAGAACTTGCAGCTGCAGCATCTGCAGAAAAAAGGCTTGTGTTTGATGATGGTATAGAGGAGAGGTTATGTGCATATGCACGAACTGTTGCCCACTTCCCCACTGCAGTTAAAGAAGTAAGGATCTTCTTTCACAATCTAATACAATTATATGTGTGATTGCCTTAGCAATACTAGTTTGTTTGTGGAAGCAATGCAGTTTAACTTTGAAGTTCTTTGCCCTAGCACTAACATGATTGGGATCGGATTCTATCAGCATTCTGGATTTGGGTGGAGGGGAATGTTTAAACATAAAATGTTTTTGATCTTCTGCGGATGGGAAAGATCGAAAGTTTTAATTTTCTTTTCAACTAAAAATACGTGCAGTTCAAATGGAGGAATGGTTGGTTCTATTCAATCTCCGAGAAGGCAATCGCTGAGGGGAAACCAGATCCTTGTCCACTGCACACAGCATGGCTTAGAGAGTTAAAAGTTGTATAAGTTTGCTCAAGGAATTGTAATGTTTTGCAGGTTCTTGAACTATTGTAATGGCTAATAATATTTGGGACAATTGGCCATATGTAACCAAAGTTTTCTGTTCCTTTTAGCTCATTATCAGTTTCCTTCAAGTAGTGCACTTTTCACGCATTAACTATATTGGTCTAGTGAAAGATCCATCCTTATAAAACAATGGTAGCTCCTGACTCGCAAAAAGGACACAAAATGTGGAATGTTATAGATAATTGAAATCTGGTCTGATCCTAAAGATGATTCAATTCTTTTCGACATTTTGTGTGGGGTTAGATGAAGTTTTCGCTTAGAAATATCTTATGCAGCCCTGATTGCTGTAAATAAATGCAGCTTTTTGGTATATGAATGTGATGAATCAGCTACTATAAATAGAATCAACTTCAGATAAAATTCTTGCTATATTGTGTTTTCTGAATGAGATGGGTGGTGAACTGATATAAAACATCAGCTAAGATAAAATAAGTATTGTTCTTTTCAATGAGAAGCAAAACATGTCCCAACAAGGGATCATAGCAGAAGTTCATTCTGCTCCTGATCTTTTGTTTTTAACTCACGAATACTAATACAATGCTTCAAAATTAGGCACAAGAGTATCAAGCAAAGCAACAAGTAGGCTTTAGGCTAATTCATCGGCTACAGGAAATGTAGGGATAATATCCGCTGGACCCTGCAGATCAAGATCAATATGATGAGAAAACCTGATAACATTTTGCTATCAGAAGTATTTGAACGATTGTGCTTATTAAACCTATGCTATTATTTTGTCTAAATGTTTCTACAAGAGACCAACTACTGACAGTTACTTGCTGGCTATTTGAAGTCATCAACAAAGGAACAAATCTTGAAGGTTTGCAGAAAGGTAAGGATAAATTTTCTTTCCTTCAACAGCATTTCAATTTAGAGAACTTTCTTAAGAGTTACTTGAAAATGCTCATAAACTGGCCTGAACTAATTAACACAGTATTGGAAAAGATGTGCATTCAGATGGCAGCTAAATGTAGAGCACATACCTGAACTTTTTCTAATTTCTCCAATGCGAGTTTCAACTGTGTAGTAATTTTACAGTGTTTATCCGGAAGTGAACTTGCATCTGCTTTATCTCCCTTTGCTTGTATGGTAAGTACCTGTATACTCCGGCTTTCAACTGCCCCTTAAATCTTTCAAATGAGAACAAATTTTGGTATCAACAGTAGGTTTAAAGAATATATAAAAGGTGGAATCTGGACCAAGTATATACCCTGTCAAAATTAACAGAAAATGTCTGGTCAGGAAGCAAAACAAAGACTTCTTAACTAGTTAACAGGGCCAATCTTAACATTTTATAGGCCTGAGCGACGGGAAAAAAAGGGACCTTATTAAATAGACAATATATAAATATAATGATGACAATGACTGGTCCATGAGCTTAAATTTAGTTGTTTTTAATAGGGGTGAATATTCAGGTAATTCAGGCCCAATTTTCACTGTTCAAGCCCGGCCTGAATTACTCGAAATTTTTTCGTCCTACCCGGCCCGAACTCGAAATTTTATTACCCGAACTTTACCGGGCCCGAATACAAATTTTAATTACCCGAACTTACCCGACCCGAATAACCCGAAATTTTAATTACCCGAACTTACTCGGCCCGAATAACCCAAAATTTACCGAATAATCCAAAATTTGCCGAATAACCCGAAATTTTCTTTGGTTCTCTTCCACAAATTACACAAAATAACTAAATACTTGAATTACATTCTCATATCTCATATCTCACTAATAATATAACCAAATATT
>JAOTAW010000001.1:12075149-12087715 GCA_025629945.1 Erythroxylum savannarum | reverse complement strand
ATAACAATAATAATAATAATAAAACTAAACATATTTTTGTTTTAGTTTTTTATTAGAAATCTCAGCCAAACAGATTTATGTTTTCAGTTTTTATATTGCAAATCTTAACCAAATAGGTTTTCGTTTTTTCTAGAAAAATACAGAAACTAAAAACAGGAAACAAAAACCAAAAACAACAACAGAAAAACAAAAGTGGAACCAAACGACCCCTTAATTTTGTTTTCGTAACTGTTAATCCATTCTTTTTAACAATGTGAATAAATGTCTTGATATGTTTGAACCACTAAAAAATATTATTGCATCATTTATATACATTATACAAAACTCATAATAGGATCAAAATATGTCATTCATTATTTTTTGAAATTTTGAAGGGGCATTTTTAAGACCTAAATGCATTACATTCTACTGAAAGGAACAACAAAAGTAGTTTTTATACCTATTTTAGAATTTATTTGGATTTGCAAAAATGTTGATTTCATATAAAAATTTTAAAAGTGTAGGAATTATAACTTTTGATGTAAGTCTTTTTTTTATTAGAAATTGGATAAGCAATCCATTTCAATGCTTTATTGAGAGGTTTATAATTTATTACAATCTTATTCAGAGTTTTTATTAACAATGAGAGCATCACATCTCTAAGGGGTGTTCGAAGGAGATACTAAAATTTTCTTTGATAAGTCATTTATTTCCTGTTTGCAATGTTTTTTGCTAAAGTCTTTTTCATATGGTAAATTTATAATATATTGTTTTATGTTCCAAAATGTGTCAGCATAAGTATCTATTTTATATTTTCTTGTAAACTTTTAATTTTTTTTTTGTAATCGATTCTCTTTTCTTTCTTCTAAGGTGTCTTTCTTTAATAAATAAGTTAAATATTTTTGTGTTGCATTTATTATGTTATTTATTTGGTGCTCATAAATGAAGCAAGCTTGAATTAAATTTAAGTTGATAGTGAAAAAGAAGGGACAACATAGTTTTTCTAGAGATATATTATCATGATTAAATATATAAGCAGTAATTAATTTTATAATCATGTGGTGCATTTTTTCTATTATAATAAATGAGATTTTTAGTGAGAATTCATAAAAATTTGGTAATATTTCATTTTTTAAAATCCAAGTCATGCTCGTCTCCATTAATTTCTTTTATTATTTCACAATCATCTATTTATTTCTATTTTTTTTTGAATCTTTTGTGATATATAATCACTTATTTGATATTCGAAAACTATACTAAGAAGATGTTATTTAACTCTCTCTTTCACATGCTAATATTTGTTAAATATGTCTGTCGTATCAATAAAATATTAACAGAAACAGTTTTTAAAAATGAGTTATTTGATTTTAAAAGTTTAAGTAAAAATTTGATATTTTGTAATTTATTACCTTAGTCCTGACTTCGGGACCCTGGATGCAAGTCATCGAGCTACTTTAGGACAAAAGCCTGTGATAGTGTGGTCAGCTCGTGGGAAGACGACAAGCCAGCCGTAGAAAGGACTCCAAAGACCAAAGCCTTTGAGTGGCCTGGACCATGTTCTGATTTCCCTCGAACGTACCCCACGCGAGGAATTATTGAGAATTCTACGACAAATTTCTCTTTCTTCTTTCATTGCCCTATCTTTTATACTATTGGAACTATGACATTTTATTAGAAGGCTCAGGACCATGACCTTATCCTTAAAAGAAATAGAAGTATTTGAAGACAAGTGATTAAATGAAAGGGTAAGAGAATATTCAATTTTTCTTTCTTTTTTTCCTATAAAAAAGGACTGTTCAGGTGAAGCACAGACCTACCCTTCGTTCGTATGCCCAAGACGATAGTGCCATTTCTTTTGTTTTTATTTTGTGTGTTCTGTTTCTTTCTGGGTCGAAACTCCTCTCGGTTTTGTTTGCGAAATTTAACTGTTCAACTCAGGTTCATCTCTTCTCTTCTCTTCTCTGTGACTTTGTTATTGCAAATTATTCAACTAGGTCACTGATTGTGCATATATCTACGGTGTTATGATTCTGTACGGACGTGTTTATATTCAAGGTAGAGATCTGAGTATTTGACTTAATAACAGAGTTGTTTTTGTTGATATAGATAAAGAAATGAAACCGGTTTGCCCGTTTGTGAAAGTGGCGCGTCCCGACGACGCGTCGTCGAAGAAATCGACTGACAAACACGGGGTGGAGGAAGCCGACGGGAAGCCTACCGTCTCTCCAAAATGCCCTTTCGCGTCGTCGAAGAAATCGACTGACAAATACGGGGTGGAGGAGGCCGACGGGAAGCCATCCGTCTCTCCAAAGTGCCCATTTGGATACGATTCCCAAACATTCAAATTGGGCCCACTCAGTTGCATGATCTGTCAAGCTCTTCTTTTTGATACAAGCAAATGCGTGCCTTGTTCTCATGTTTTTTGCAAGTATGTGACCTCCTATTGTTTGGAGTTTGTTTGCTGGGTGATGTTTCTTTTAAATTGAAATTCGATTTCTTTTTTCTTTTTGCCTTGGTTGAATCAGAGTGTGCATCTCGAGGTTTAATGATTGTCCATTGTGTGGTGCTGACATTGATAAGATTGAGAGTGATAAGAATCTTCAGGACGTTGTGGATCGGTTTATTGAAGGTCATGCTAGAATCAAGAGGTCTCAGGTTGACTCAGACAAAGAGGGTGAAGTAGGTGACAATAAAAAGGTTATATATGAGGACGTTTCTTTCGAGAGGGGTTCCTTCTTGTTGCAACAAGCTATGAGAGTGAGTGATCACTTTTGTGTTTCTTTTTGTTCTTTCTTTTAAGTCAGTTCTCAGTGCAAAACTTTCCATAGATTCCCCATAATATCTTAGATAAACTTAGATGTGTTGCATTTGACTGTTTTTCATAATCTTTTTCTCTTTGGCAACTGATTAATTATGCTGTGTTAGTTCAGGTGGATTTCTCATTTTCCTTACTGCACTTTATGCTTTATTTTGTTTCTTCCTTTCAGTGCAATTTTCTGACTGACTGTTCAGTAACTACAAAGTTTAAAAGGAATCCAAGTATCTATTGACTTTTTGTATGTAGGCATTTCGTGCTCAGAATCTTGAAAGTGCAAAATCAAGACTTAGTATCTGTGCAGAAGACATCCGAGGTGAGATAGAAACAACTGGCAGCACATCTGAATTGTGTTCACAGCTCGGAGCAGTTCTTGGAATGCTAGGGGACTGCTGGTCAGTCCCTCTGTCTGTCTTTTCCCCTCTATGTCCTTGTGAATATCTCTGTTGGAATCGGTTGACAATGCAGTTGCAAGCTAAAAGTTATAAAGGAGTGTGGATACATGATTTCAATAGGGCGGAATAGAGGATAGTGATTCATGTATTAACCACCTTTATTTTGGACTGACTTGAAGGGAAAAATGAAATAAAAGATTTCAGTTTTGGAAGTTTTATATAAACAGAAGTCTGACTATTTAGTATATAAAACAATGAGTTATTAAGAAATGAAGAAATTAGTTACAAGCAATAGATAAGCTAACCATCATGATTTAAAATTCCAAGATTGGACTTTCTTATTGGACAGATTTATTATGAGTAGATATTTGGTTGAGGTTTCTGAATTCTTTTTATAAAACCATCTGTATCACCATTTGCCGTGAAGAGCTTGATTCACAAGAACTTCTTGCAACTTAGAGTTGTTGTGTTAAATTATCTTACTGCATTCATTGATATTTGAAAGCTAAGGCATTAGCCTCGATGTGTTTATATATATTATGTTTTTTGCAGTCGAGCAATGGGGGATGCAGGTTCTGCAGTAATTTATTTTGAAGAGAGTGTAGAATTCCTTGAAAAACTGCCTAGAGATGATATGGAGGTTACAATTTCAGGCCCTCTCCTGCTTTTTGTTAAAGGTTTTAGGATTCCAGCCCTAATGTTTTGACGTTCTCTTTTGACAGATTACACATACACTTTCTGTATCACTTAATAAAATTGGAGATCTTAAATATTATGATGGACAACTTGAAGCTGCAAGAGATTACTATGTTCGCTCTTTGAACGTACGTCGTGATGTTATGAAACGTCATCCTACTGTTCCATCTCAGGTTAGGTGCCTGTTTGTTTTTCCCTTTTTTTGTGTTTTGTTCTGGCATAAGTTTAGTTTGACTTGTCTTGATGTTTTATAAAGTTCTGGCATTGAGGTGCACTCTGTTCACTAAACTTTATGAGCACTAATTATCATTTTTCCTTTACACCTTTGTTAATGTGTAATCAATATACACATGATGATACTGGAATCGCGTGTAAGTTGTAATAAGGGGCTGCTACGGGTTTTAATCCTTGAATACATGCAGTTGTGGTAATTGAAATGCCCATTGTAAAAGAGAGTATTTAATAACATCATTTTCCTTGCGTGGTTGCAACTATAGCATGAGAAGTGTAAGAATAGTTCAAACTTGTTCCTTGTTCATTGTTCATTTTTGGTCAACTAGAAGATCTTTTAAATGCAATAGAAAATGCCTTCTAGTTCTTATAGACAATTGATGGAAGATTTCTACCATAATTGTCATGGTCTGCTTCCTTGTTGAGGTTGTGCTAGATATTGTGCACATTCTTGTGTATGAATCAGAATCAGGATTTGTATTTCTGTTGCTCTGTTGATGTTTCTTTTATTAGTACGAATAAAAAGTTGTATCGGCATGATGTAAAAAAAGAAAAATGAAGAATTGTGATTCTGCAGGTTGTTAAGTATGATTGATTAAACAACAATTGAAAGTCACTCAATTCTATGAACAAAGGGGATTTATTAGCCTAACTTGGACTACACAACACAAGGGGTAGTTCTCTGTTTTGCTAACCTACTCCACATGCACCCTAGGGTTTTGCTAACCTCACTAGGCTCTTGAATGCTCATTTTAATTAAGAGACACCTCGCTTTAACTTTCATTGATAGTAAGCTGAAGAAAAAGAGCATTGGCTGATGAACGGATGGATATGGAGTGAAGACATCATCATATTTATGTCACTGTTCATGGTTGATAGAAACATTGACTAGGTATTATGTTACTTCTGGACTGTTTGAAAATTCACCAATTAATCAAATAATGCAATTGCATGCTCACTCTCTTAGCAGCTATAACTTTTGAACGTCACGTTTGTTTGAAATTCGCTGTGTTTCATGACTCTCAAAGATATATTGCATCTTTTCTCATGATCATAGACCTTGGATGTGGCCGTTTCACTTGCAAAAGTAGCTGATGCGGACAGGTTTATTGGTAATGAAGACACAGCCCTCGATAGATTCCATGAAGCCATACAATTATTGGAATCATTGACACTGAAAACTGAAGAAACTACTCTTGAACAGCGGGTAAGATGCTATATTTGGAAGTTCCTCCCAACTCTGAATTTAGTGAATACGACTTAATTAACTTGGACTTCAACTGCAGCGCCTTTCCGTGTTGGATTTCCTCAAGAGCCAAATTGAGGAGAAAGAGAAACAGAATACGGCCGCTTAAAATCAGTTTCTTGCAGAACATAAAAAGTGAAATTTCATGAACTTGTTCCTTTGTATATATCCAAATGAAATAAGCTCAGTTTAGCAACAATGGACAGGATATCTGGAGTTGTAGAGCATAAAAGCGATGTTGTGCCTAGCTTACTGTTCTTGTGGTATTGATGGTGCATTGTTGTTGTTACTTTGCTATGGTTCTTCTACAACTCGTCAGAATGAAACTATTTTGGCCTTTTTAGTCTACGTTAATAATGTTTGTTTTTTTTTTTCCCCTAAAAATAAGTTTATCTGCGAGGTTGTAGCATTGATGCTGATGGCAGGCTTGACCAGAACTTTAATTTGGTCTTTGTCAAATTAAAATTTTTTATATCTTAGAAATAATTATAACTTATAGGTTTTAAATTTTTAGGTTGAGAGTAAGAAAGCAAAGAATAGAATCCTTGAATTGCATTATATTTGATAGGGCTCAAGTGACTGTGTGTGAATAGACTAAAAGCTTATTAAAATTTACTCTCCTGTTCAAAATAAAAATCGTTTTGTTAGTTCGTAACTTTTCATGCATGATTATAATTTTATTTCTAAAATTACCTTTTAATTTTTTTTCACATCTTAATTACACAAATTATGTTTTTAAGGTACTTCAACATGTAATTAATAAGGGTATATAAAACATTTCATTTAATTTTCTTAATAAGTGTATTCTTCTAAAACGACTTTTATTTTAAATAGGAGGGAGCAGGGCGGATCTACAATGGGGGCAAGTGGGGGCACTTGTCCCCATTGCCTCCAACAAATTTCTTGAAAAAAAAATATTTTAAGTTTTGCCAACATAAAAATAAAATAAAATATTACTTTCATTAAAATTTTGCTCCCATTAAAAATAAAATTTTTTCTCTATTAAAATTTTACCCCACTTAAAAAAATTTCTGAAACTACCCTGGGAGGAAGTACAAAATAGTTGGACGATAGGGGACAATTTTATTTAGATTAATCATTGGAGACTACTGTGATGTTACTGATTGAAGGTTTTCAGTAAATAATTTTTATAAGTATAGTAACTCTCGGTGTCTGTGGGGAAACTCGGTCTATTATTCCAATACTATGTTTTAGGAAGTCAATCAGTTGACGTGATTCTCTTTGATTGTTATTTAGATATGCATTAAATATCTTTATGTTTTATATAATGATCTTTGGAAGATGTATGTTAAAAGTTTCTATCTCCAAAATTGAAGGTGAAAGTGAGTGTCATTGGTTCTCAATGCACACAAATTAAATAAGTGTAAAATGGTTTTCAATGATGCATGAAAAGAGGGCAATAACATGAAGGATAATAAAGTGAGAACTAAAGAAACAAATGAAGAAGTCAGGAAGAAGAAGAAATAAAAGAAATTTGGATGAGTAAAGGATGCATCAACTTAAACAAAAAGAAATAAAGTTCAGTTGATTGCATTTTAAGTCACCATTATTCGCTTCCTTTAACACTATTTTTCAAAAAAGTAGTTCGTGCAAGACTGAAGATTCCAACCTTTTATTTAATGCAATCTTCTTTCTGCACATGTATAATATGTCTCCGGAAATCAGAACATTTTATTTTTTGTTTGTTCCAAGGGAAAAGGGTAAAAGCAGAAGATACCTTCCTCCATTCCTTAATTTTCCTTCTCCTTGACTTCTTGTTGTTCAGAAACAAAAGCACTATATATGGTTCCTTTGATTGAAATCTATACATTGCAGTATGCGAACATCGAAATTACCATGCCTACCGTGAACAAAGCAGCATTGAGTACCAAGTTTTTCTCTAGTATGCAACTAGTTCATATTTGAGAAAATCAAAGCTTTTATATCTCACAATGCACGGCCATCCTTGGGTTAATTTATTCCAAAACTCAATGCGAAAATTAAGATTTTTCAACCTCTAAAAATTGAACTTAGTAAATAATCTGTTTTCATTTCTTGTGTTATATGTTATGATAGTTTCATATGTTACTTTTCAAGAACAAGAACTTGGATCATCATGAATTCTCTCGCTATTTCTTTTCTTATCTATTCCCAAAAATACATATAATGCCAGCAGCTACAACGCATAGGTCGGCAACACTAAATTGATTCTCTTCTTTTAGTAGTTAGATAATGGTTAGGTTAAAGACATAAATGAGTTCGTTTGAAAACAGTTGATAAGCTGTTTTTTAACTGATTGACCCGTATTAAAGGTTTAACTATATTAAAAAGTTTTTTTTTTTTTTAGTTATAAGTTGGTTAGGTTGGCCGATTCAACCTAACCAGTTGTTTTAATTTGTGAAAAGCTTCAGATGTAGAGCTTTTCACAAAAAGCTGAATTAATTGTTTAGTAATGACGATTGTGCCCTCGGTTCTTGGCTATTTTTTGTTCTCATTTCTATAGATTATCTAGAATTTTCTCATATTTCATGTCTCTACCCTCGCCACTAACTCGCTTTAACCTCTCCGAAACACCTATCACCCAAAAACATCACCACCATTTGCCAATACCACCCCCATCACCACCATTTACGCATTAACCAAATCCCTAATCCATCACCATAGACCAACCCAAAATCACCTCCCATCACCGTAGACCAACCCACCACTGTAGTTCACCCACTAATCACCGCCATCGCATTCAGTACATTAAACCCAAACCACATCCTTAACCTAAACACCACCAACCCACCATCGTATTTTGGCCAAAATCACCCCATCACTGCCATTAACGCATTCAACACATTTAACCCAAATCTCATCATTGCTATACTCAACGGAAACCCTCTTTTTTCTAGCTGTTGGGCTTTTGGAATGTCAGCCAAAGGGTAGGAGAAAAAGGAATAAAATGATAGTTGGGCTCTCCATTATAATCCAGGCCACCGACAACAAGATTGTGGGTCTCCAACTTGAACAAGGTGAACATTTGAATAAATGCTCTTCTCTTGTTTCACCTTTTTGTGGAGAATGAACATATGTTTTACTCATTTGCAAGTTTTATTACTTCAGTTTTGGTATATAGTATCTTGATTAATAGATAATGTGCCTATTTTCAACAGATTGATGAAGTTCTTGCGCAATCATCCACTGTGAAGTCGATGAACAAAGAAGGGAGAAAGGAAATTGAGTCTTTTATGCATTTCTTTCAAGTTAACACTGTTTTGTTAATTTAGAACTCTCTCTTATCATTCCACTGAAGCCTAACTTGCAACTATTTTATTTTATCCTTAGCTCTTTTTTTTTTAATTTTCATGTTTAAGATGGTTTTCTGTAGATTTTTTATTCTTCTCCAAATCTTGTTAAGACGGTTTTGTAATCATGCATTAAAACTTGATTATTTAACATTTACAAACTTATATTTCTCTTTTTATAATATTATTTAATTATCCTCACAGGACCCGAGGTACCTCTAGCTAATAAATTCTCAAGCCCTAGGGACAATCCTTTATTCGAAGTCCCTAACCAAAGGGATAATCCTTTATTTGAACAAGGGGGTATGGTGTCCCATTAGGATATCCAATATAAGTATAGAATAGTGGTTTTTTTCAAACAAATAACTTAAGTCTACCGTCTCCAAAGTAACCCAATGATTGGACAGAATGCCCAAGTCCTTAAAAATCCTAAAACAGATGTGTCAAATGGCTAAGTGACAGGCCAAAAAAGTCAAGCACAACACCTCAACACTTTTAGTAGCATGGGGAATCGTAGCCAAAGTGTTTTTTTAGGGAAGATCAGTTGTTCACATATCAGCTGCTTCTTTGAATCCTCCTTCGAATTGCATATCCGATTCTTACATTGAAGTATATATTTTCTTAAAGTATGATGTATTAAATAAAAATATATTACAATAAAATTTTATAAATTTTTTTAATAATATTCATAAGTTAATTTAATTACTCATTTTAAATTAAGAGATCACATAATTTTAAATTAAGTAATTAATAAAAAATATCAATGATAAAAAAATATTTATATATTTAATTATTGGAATAGTCTAATTGCAACCAATTTAAGTAACTAACTAGTGAAATCAATTGCAATTTGATTAACTAGTATATAATCTTTTATTATCTTGTATGATTAGATGACATCATCCTAAAAAAGAAACAAAAGAGAAAGTCAATGGGGAAATGATATAGGTAGGGTTCGTTGACTAAAAGAAACACTTCTTATCTTTTATGATATAAGTAACCAATATATTCAAAGGAGTAAGGGCAAATTTGGTGGAGTTATTTGTCAAAGGATACCATGGAAGAAGGGGGAGGAAGAGCTTTATAAAGCGATCAACTTACAATGAGATAAAACTAAGCTTAAAAATAAGTTTGATTGGAAGATAACTAGATCGAGTCTTTGGAAACAATTGAAAGAGAAAGAAACAGGATTAGGATGAGACTATGACAAAGGAACAATTGTTACTAGTGAGGAGTGGTGGACTTTAAAGATTAAGGTTAGCCCATTTAAAGTTATTTTCCTTTACTTTAATGCTAAATAGTTAGTTAAATATAAGTTAATTATTTTTTTGTAGGAGAACAACAATTTTAAAACATTTAAAGAGGAAGGGCTTGAACCTGAGCTTGAACATAAGTTGGATCAACTTTTTGGGTGTTTGGCCCGAGGAGAGATTACATTTTATCCTGTGGCTGACTCTCTACAAGAACAATGAGAAGTTGAGGACGCATATGTTCCTTCTCCACCTATGAGCCATAATGCTCATCATGGATTGTCAGGTTATCATGATCATGAGAATATAGATGAGACTAGTGGTCTAAATAATTATCATGTTACTGGTGATTGGGAAGAGGTTTGGAGAGAAACTACCCCGACCCCTGCATCTACTCCTATTGGTACCCCTCAAGCTTCACATGACGAAGGGAGTGAGAGAAGAAAATGCAAAAGGGTTTTGGAGAATGATAGTTCACAAAGCAGCAAGAGTGCAAGAACTGATTCTACTAAAAGGGTAGGAAGATCTGTAGCAATGTATGAGAGGCTTAACAATATGATACAATTGATTCAAGAGAGACAGAGTGCAACAATGGAGATGAATATTTTGATTACGAAAATTCTGAACACGACAAATATTGATGCATCATAGAGTACTGATGTTGGTGCGTCACATCATGATGTTACGAATACTTTGAAAAAACTATGTACTTTGCCTAGTTTAGAGACTGATACTCCTGAATTTTACTTTGTTTGCATGTTGATTGACGATCCACAAAGAAGAGTCATTTTTTTCAATTTACCAAATGATACAAAGAAAGTTGAATACATAAAGTTTATGTACGAGTATGAAAAAAATAAAAAACATTAAACATAGTTTCTATCTATGCATTATTGTGTTTAGTTTATTGTTTTTATTATTTGTGCACTTATGTTGACATGGCATGTTTTAAGACATTATGAACTTGGTTAGCTTATTTTATTATATTATGTTATCTTGTTAGTAATCTATTATTTTATTATGTGCTATATTATTTATTTCTTTATATTTAGACATTCAAGTGTCTTTTTTATTTATAATATAATTTTACTTGTTAATTTGTAGGTATAGATGATAATGTTATGCAAATTATACAACTTCTACAAATTAAGTAATTTTTAGACAATGAGAGTGAGTTTTGGGATTCGGTGGCTTATGTAGTGGGTTACATAGTTGTGTATTTTTTTTAACCATATATACAAGGAATCATGCATGACTTTCTATCAAATGGGAGAGCTATGGATGAATGAATTATTGAATGGTAATAAAAAATAGTGTTTTAATACATTTAGGATGAATCAAAATACATTTCATCAATTATATATAGTTTTGGAAAACAATTATGGTTTGAGACCTTTAAATAGGATGTCTATTTGGGAGAAAGTTGGTTTATTCATGTATGTCCTAAGTAAATGTTCCCCTAATAGAGATACCCAAAAGTACTTTCAATATTTGGGTAAAACTGCAAGTAGAGTTTTTAAAGAAGTTTTGACTGCAATGGATGGATTTTCAAGGGATATACTCGTACCAAAAGATCTCAAATTTAAGGAGATTCTGCAACAAATTGCCAATGATGCTAGATATATGCCACATTTTAAGTAATTGAATATATTCTTCCTTCCTTTCATCATATTTTTCATTGAAAAATGTTGTTTTATCATCTTATGATCATTGTTTTATATTAGGATTGTATTGGAACTATTGATGATACACATATAGTGGTAATTGTTGCAGAGGATGATTAAATGAGATATAGAGGATGGAAACGAATAACAATTACAAATGTATTAACAACATGTGACTTTGACTTACTATTTATGTATGTTTTAGCAAGTTGGGAGGGATCAGTGTACGATTCTCGTATTTTTCTTTATATAATCGATAATCTGATATTTAAATTTCCAAAACCACTGATAGGTAATTTTAATATTTGTAAGATTTGCTATTCAATTTTTAGACTTTTTATTATATCATCTATACTAATTATATTTCCTTTATGGACACTCAGGTAAATATTACTTAGTTGATAAAAGCTATCTGAAAAGAGAAAGATATTTGACATCTTACCCAAAGATAAGACATCATCAATCAGAGTTTCGTGGTGCAAATCCAAGAGGATCTTGAGAAATTTTTAATCAAGCTCATTTATCATTGAGAAGTTGTATTGAGAGGGCTTTTGGTGTTTTTAAGGCTTGATGAAAGATATTGGTGAAAATGCCTAATTATTTATTGATGGATTAAAATAGAATAATTTGTACAGCTTTTGTGTTGCATAACTATATTAGAAGAAGTACAATTGGTGACTTGACTTTTAACATTATCGATCAAGATCCGAAATTTATAACTCCAGATGTATTTCAAGATGTTGAAGTTAACTCTGTGCAAGAAGACGTTGAAGAACAGAGAACTCTGGAGATGACAACTATTCATGATAATATTGCTTCTAGTTTAATAGCAGTTATTCGTCATTCTTAAATTATTCTAAACCTTTGCTTTAAATAACGATATTCATTTCTTTTGCTTTATTTGAATTGTGTTGTTAGATTTTATTTGGATTGTTATATTTTATGTTTAGATTTTTCATCATCATCATCATCATCATCATCATCATCATCATCATCATCA
>JAOTAW010000001.1:12056377-12067870 GCA_025629945.1 Erythroxylum savannarum | reverse complement strand
TTAATTTTTTAATTAATGGATATATGCAATTTATTCTTGTTATTTTTATTTTACATTTTAAAAAATATTATTTACTCTTATGTGATATTGTTGCTTGACTATTATATAATTTTTTATCATATTCTGTCAATATTTTGTTTATTAAGAAGTTTTTGGGTATATAAAATAAATAAAAATATATAAAAAATAAGTTATATGATAATTAACTAATATTACAAAAGAGTAAATGATATTTTTAAAATTAAAAAATCAAATGATAAAAGATTTAACATTTTTTAAAATAAACAAAAATATAACAAAATTTAAAGCTTTAGATGATTCTGGGTTCTCTTTGTTAAAAATAGACTTTACCATTCCATCCATCAAACTTCTCAAAATTCGAGGAATGGTAGTATGAATGGAGCGCCCATGAGGAGTATGAAATTTTTGTCATAATTTGTGATTCACTTTATAATTTTTGTCATAATTTATGATTCACTCTATAGGTATTAACTCTGCCAATTATTATGGTGAAAACTGTTGTGGAATATGGATGATTGTGGTCTCATTCTTAGACTTGTTTGCTACCATATAAAGGGCATCTCGTGTAAAGTTTGGAAAAGTCAGATCGAGAGCATGGTTCTGCAAGTTGTAAATGATTTGGTAATGGAGTATAGCCATTATAGCAGTAGGATCTTGCTCAGCTCCAACAATTTGAATTTGGGCTTTCAGTCTTATAGGTAGAGTCAGATCATCAAGCTTGACGTTTAAGTCTAAAGCAATAGTCATGAAGACACTTTCATTGTTAAGAGTGGTCAAGAGAGTATCGATTAAGGCATTCTAGTGAGATGTGTATTTTGTATCTAGGAGAGAAATTATAGCTGTTGCTGGAATTTCTTTTCTTTCATGTAATGTTAAGATCATATGAATAGTGCCTATATGGAGATCTGTGTAACCCTCGTCTAGACATAACAAGATGAGTTCGTAGGAAAACTCTAGAGTTATGTGTTGCTCTATAAAATTGGATTTTAGACCACCTTGGTTTAATTAGGATTCTTAGATCGTTTCTTTAGGTTGAGGTCAATGTGTGGAAATTAAAGAGTGAATACTCCTTTTAAAGGATCTAGATCTATGATATAGACTATATGGACATAATAACAAGAGCTAGGTATCGTGGATCTTAGTGTCTTCGAGTAAGTGACAATTTCTACAAGGTTCTCTATTTTATTGGAGAGGGTTTTCATAAGTTTGGAAGGAAATTGTCTTAAAGAAAGAACTAAAGAGAAATAAACTAGGTTTGATAAGGTCAGAACTTCACTCATAGTTATCTGGGTCTCTCCTTATTCACTCTTCTCAACAATAACTTTACCACAGTCACTAAAGAAGCTCATGGCTCTGATACCTAAAGGAAACTTTAAGAGAATGGTTCCAAAACCTTGGTGAATACAAACGCATGTAAGTTTTAAAATTGTAAGAAACCAGTTTTTTGTTCGGAATAGTCCATAAAGAATTTGTTAGAGATTTTTCGCTTATTGATCGACAAAGTAGATATGAGTACTTTAAAATGAAGTGTTGCTCTATAAACAAGAAATATTTAGAAAAGTATTTTCAAAGAATGTCTGAAAAATATTATATGCTCAATAGCTTTAATAATGTCAATCTTTGGTACACATTCATTGCCTCCTTTCTTGATGAGTTGCAATTGGAATTACAAAGAACAAGAAATTATCTTCACAGAGATATGTTTGAAGTCTCTTCTGGAGAAATTTACCAATTAGCTTTGCTAACGCTGGACATATTATATGAAAAAAACATAATTTCTTCAAAGCTATGCTAAAAGGTGGACCTTAACTCAAACAAGAGTGTAAAAAGCAGTACTTAAAGATCAAATGCAAGGATATGGAGAAATGCATATATATAATATAAAGAAGGAGAAACACTTCAGGAGAAAGTTGTCACGAGTTCCACCTTTCAATATAAAGAGGAAAAAGAAGATAAGATTTTTCAAACAATAAGCTTCTAAAACTAGAAAGTCTAGCGACCAAGTTATCTTGCAAAAAGGTGCCCTAAATAGACCAATAAGGATATGAAAATCTTGCAGCCTATTGAGGCTATGATGCCTATAAGAGATGATGAGGACATTAAGTCCCTTTTTGAATAACAGTCTAGTGAAGATGAAGAGACCCTGTTTGCACTTTTTGATTGTGAATCTACAAGTGATGGAGCCTCTTTTCTTAATGAAGAAGACGATAAACCAATGTACATGATGAAGTAGTCTTGTTTCACGTCAGAGCCCAGGAAGCCAGTAGTAACATGATCATACGTCAAAGTCCATTTGCTTCTCAAAAAGTATCATATACTAATCTAAGCTATTAGCTACAAGGATATAGGCTCTTGTTGAAGTGTAATAAAACCACATATTCTTCCCACAAAAGAATGACAACCTTCTAAGGAATACGTCACTACACCTAATGGCAAATCCTTCAAGATAGATCTTAAGGAATGGGATAAAGTTCTTCCCAAGCTATATTGTTTGGACAAAACTAGTAAGAAGTAAACTTCTTGGTCTTGACATACTTATTATGATGGATGTCTATTGCCATGAGCTTCTTTAGTGACAGTGGTAAAGTTATTGTTGATAAAAGTGAGTAGGGAGAGACCCAGATAAATATGAGTGAAGTTTCAACCTCGTTAAACCTAGTTCATTTCTTTTCAGCTCTTTCTTTAGGATAATTTCCTTTTAATCTTAAGAAAACTTGCTCCAATAAAATAGAAAACCATGTAGAAATTACCCACTTACCCAAAGACATTAAGATCCATTATACCCAACTATCATTATTAAGCTTATATATTTTACATCATATATCCATATCTTTTATAAGGACTATTCGCTCCTTAATCTCCATACATAGACCTCAACCTAAAGAATTAATCCAAGGATGCAGATTTGGCCAATGTGGCCTAAAATCCACTTCTGTAAAACAATTTGTAACTATGGAGTTTCCCTTTGAACTCATCTTGTTATGGATAGGTTAGGGTTACACAAATCTTTATATAGGCACTATTTGCATAGTTCTAACATTACACAAAAGAAAAGGAATTCGAGCAACAATTAGGATTTCTCTCCTAAATGCAACATATATATATTACCAAAATACCTTAATCGACACCCTCTTAACCACTCTCAACAATGGAAGTGTCACAGTGTCTATTGCTCCAGACTTCAATATCAAACTTGATGATTCAACTCTACCCACATGACTGAAAGTCCATATTTAAATTGTTTGAGTTGAACAAGATCCTACTGTTATTATGGCCACACTCCATCATCAAATCATTTACATGAGATGCCCTTTATATGGTGATAGACAATTCTTAGAATGAGACCACAATCATCTAGTTTCCACGACAGTTACCATCACAACAAATGGCAGAGTTAATGCCTATGGAGTGTATAATAAATTATGAGAAATAATTTCATACTCCTCATCAATGCTCCATTCACACTACCACTCCTCCAATCTTGTGAAGTTTGAAGGAAGAAACAGTAAAATATGTTTTCAGCAAGCCTAGAGAAGAGAATCCAAAATCATCCAGAGTCTCATCTGGGCCAATAATGTTGATTACTCCAACATTTTCTCATAAAGAAGGCATTATTGGTCCTCTAATCCACTTTATCCACCCTGATGGATATAAGGTGTACGTCAGCTATGTTAATGGAAATTTTATCTGAGATGTAGATCCATCTATGTGCTATTCGGACTGTAAATGTTAGATGGATGAAGATTCTAATAGTGATGACGAAGTTTATGTCCCTCAATGGAGGGAAGAGTCCAGTAAAAAGCCCAAAGAAAGATCTCAGTGCTAACAATAAAAGATATTCCAACCTAAGCATGATGAAGATGTTGGATCAAGACCCTAGATAGGTCTTAGGAATCCTAAACCTAGACCTAAAGGATCTCTTTGAACTATTGAGAATAGTTGGAAAGGAACACTTGAACTAACCAAGATACTCTGTGCTAATAAATTTTCTAGCCGCTAATTAGATCCCTTAAGCATTACCTTGTATGATGATGAGGTCATATATGGATTTTCAACTTTTGGAAGCCTAGACTAATAAGAAAACTGGGGTATATTTAAGGCTATACTTAAGATCAATAGGTATCAACCCACATGGTAATTATGCACCTATTTCTCCAGTAGAAGAAGTACTAAATTGGTAGACACAAAATGTTGTAGCACAAAACAATGCCCTTAATAGAATTGATTCAAAGCTTGATGGTTTATCACAACAGACACAAGGATTAAATTCAAAGGTTAATGCTATATCTCTTTAAGTGCAACAATTACATCAATGACTATTCAATCAAGTTGCCTAACTTGGTCCTTATTTGAGAAGATATAATGATCAACATTATTGTTGATTAGACTTCTCCAACAAGGAAAAGGAACTTCAAAAAGTTCGCGAAGTGCTTAAAAAATTGAATCAGACATGGCTAAAGAACAATCTAGAGCTATAATAAACCCTACCCCTCAACATTTCCAACAGTAAGACTTACTTATAACACTCCATCCTATCCTGACACTAATAATAATGAAAAAGTCTTCAAAATGTCATATCCATTATTCAAACAAACCCTTGTAAAACTATCAAAACCTTTCAAGGCACATCTGCCAGCAAGAGACATTCCGTCAACTTCTAAACCTTTACAAATCAATACACCACCAACCACTCCACCAAAAGAAAGACCTTTTTGGGACACAACAAAAAGAACCCATGTCTAACTAAGAATTGATAGCACTAAAAGTCACACAGTACTAGACAACACTAAAAGTCACACAGTAACAGATAGATCTAACAGTTACACTAATAGCCAAGATTTTGATTATTTTATAGAAAGCTCATAATAGTTTACCGATCTCATTTAGATATTTAAAATGATGATGATTGTTCCATAATCTTCTCAATTGCACAGAAAAGTTGAACTTGATGTTGACAATGTTGAGTTAATGACTGGACTAGTCAAACCACAAGTAACTCTTATCTACAAACCTACTTTAGGACTATGATTCACTTTTGATGATGTCCCACCAACAAAATAGAGAGATTGACTGCGTGAATTCAGTGTCTAGATAGATCTTCAAATGACAAGACTAAATATTTCTCTTAAAGACATCTTGATAGAATTGATCTATAGAATGATTGGAACTTTAGGAGAATGGTTCCAAAGCCTTGGTGAATATAGACGCATACAAGTCTTACAACTGTCAAAAGCCAATTCCTTGTTGGCAGTGATTCACAAAGAATTCATTGGATATTTCTAGCTCATTGATTGACAAAGCAGACATGAGTATTTTGGAATGAAGTTCTATTATAAGAAATATTTAAAGAAGCATTTTCAAAGAATTTCTAAAAAATATTTTATGCTCAGTGACTTCAACGATGTCAATCTTTGATACACATTCATTGCCTTCCTTCCTAATGAGTTGTAGCCACAATTACAAAGAAAAACTAATTCTATTCACAAAGACATGTC
Organism: Erythroxylum savannarum; assembly: GCA_025629945.1. NCBI lineage: Eukaryota > Viridiplantae > Streptophyta > Magnoliopsida > Malpighiales > Erythroxylaceae > Erythroxylum > Erythroxylum savannarum. The sequence goes on along the minus strand of JAOTAW010000001.1, from coordinate 12,062,354 downwards.
TAAATTCTCTTTTGGAGAAATCTACCAACTAAAAAGACCAAAAAGGATATGAAAATCTTGCAATCTATTGAAGCTGTGATGCTCATAAGAGATGATGAGGACATTGAGTCTCTTTTTGAAGAATAGTTTAGTGATAAAGAGACCCTGTTTGTAGTTCTTGATTGTGAATCTGTTGATGATGAAGCCCCTTCTCTTGATAAAGAAGACGATAAACCAATGTATATGATGAAATAGTCTAGTTTCAAGCTAGAATCGAAGAAGCCAATAGTAACAAAAATATACGTCAAACTCTACTTACTTCTAGAGAAGTATCACAGGCCAATCTCAACTACTGGTTATATAAATACATGCTCTTGTATAAGTGTAATGAAACCACATATTCTTCCTTCAGAAGAATGGAAACCATATGAGGAATACTTTACTGCAGCTGATGACAAATCCTTCAAGATAGACCTTATCAGGAAAAGAAGAATTGGGATAAAGTTCTTCTTAAGTTGTATCATATGGACAAAACTATTATGAAACAATCTTCCTAGTCCTGACATACTTACTGGGATAGATGTCTTTTGCCAAATAGAAAAGGTACGGATATTGCTAAAAGGAATTAGTTACAAATAAAATTTACTTAAGTACACTGAAGACTATAACGTCTTTGAGCTACAATATGTTCTACTAGATATGAAGATATCAACGATCAACTCTTGCAATATTCTTTAGAATGTCATGACCAATTTAATCATCCACATCCATTATGAAAAAATTTAGAATTTTATGTTTAATTGCCATTAAAAAAAAATGAGGACATTAATCCAATAAAGGTCACTCATTCAGGAATGAATCCATATGACTTAAAGATGGCATAAGAGGAGTAAGCTATACTTTTGAAACAAGGACTGATCCAGCCGACAAAATTAGATTGTGTATGTCAGGCCTTTTATGAGGAAAAAAGAGTAAAAAGAATAGAGGGAAAAAAGAGGTTAGTTATTGATTACAAGCTTTTGAACAATTTTCTTCAAGATGACAAGTTTCCTCTGTCCAATATAAATACATAGGTGTTATTTCGGAAAGACGCAATAATATTCTCAAATTTTGATTTAAAAACTGGAATTTGGCAATTATGTATTGACCTAAAGGATCGACATAAGAAATCAGTCTACATTCCTAATTCCCAGTATCAGTGGACAGTCATCCCATTTGGGCTAAAAGTTTTCCCACCATTCTTTTAAAGAGACATGACAAGGATCTATGATAACATCATATCAAGTTATTTAATTTACATTGATAATATCCTGCTTTATTCTCTCAAAAAGAGCATCAAGCCTTATTAAAATAATTTTTGGATCTTACAAAGAAGTATGAGATTATGCTCTCAGCCCACAAAAGCTAAATTGGATCAACCTATACAAAATTTCTAAATTTCATGATGGTTTTTACCATCCTGACTCACATATAGTTGGTGAATTGCTAAACTTCCTAGACACAAACCATACCGTTAAACAAATTCAAAAGTTTCTAGGAATTGTAAATTATATCAGGGATTTTATCCCTCATGTGTCAAAATATGTCAGCCAACTGTCAAAGCTATTAAAGAAAAATACCACCACCATAGGCCCCTAACTAGACAAAGGCAGTCAAGCAATTAAAGAAGATAACATTCACCTCTGCTAAATATTGCTGACAAAGGAAAATGAATATTGCAGACTAATGCTAGTGAAGATTATATGGGAGCAATATTAATAGAGGAGATAGAACGAAAAAGGTTTTACTATAGACATGCTAGCAGTTAATTTAAACCCTCAAAAAACCATTTTCGTGCAATCTAATAAGAGATTCTGGCAGTCAAAAGAGGTTGATAAATGATTATTTGAATATATTTATGTACCTATATTAAATGTGTTTTGTTTGTTTTTAAGAATTTTATAGTATTTTTGGTACTTAATTCACTTCAAGTATGTTTGTAGATGATAATTGCCTTCATAGACCAAAAGGAGAAGAATTCGCATGAAATTATGAAATAAAATGAAGATTTTAAGCAACTTAGAGATTCATGACAGTGTATAGTGGCCATATAGATCTTTGTAAACATGTGATGATCTAAAAATATTGTTTCTATCTATGTATGTTTCCTTTGTAAGTCTCTATGCTTGTGTAAAATTGCAAATACAGGTGTTTTTAGAGATACACGATTTATCCTAAAAACCCTAGTTTTTACTAAGAAAGGATGTCATTGGAGGTAGAATAGAGGGAGGCGAGTTTTAGAGAGTTTTTTAATCATAAGAAACATAGAGAAGCTTCAATTCTAAATAAAGAACAAGGAAAACATGAAGATTACGTGAGAAGATTTGATAGATAACAACATTCAATCCAATTTGCAAGAAGATTCATTAGAGACAAAATTGAGATTTATAATATAATTGCTTTATTTTCTAGTTGTTCTTTTGAATATTTCTTATTGATTTTTCTTTTATATGAGTAGGAACTAATTTTTTAGTACCTAGGTGTGATGAACCCTAAATTGTGATAACAAAATATGATTTGATCTTTTATGTTAATGCAATTTTATTGATTGATTTATTAAGATTCAATTATGCGTTATGTTCTTGTTCTAATATATTTGGAATATTAGTTCATGATTTGATTTCATATAATTGAGATTGAGAATTCCTTTTCTATGAATATATCTATCATAGCTTGAAGGAGTTGCATGCAAACCTAAAGATAGGTCGACATAAATCCTCTAGATTAGGTTCAAACCTAATAGTGAAATTTATGAATCAATAATGCAATTTTAAGAGTTTTAACTAGAAAGAGATTTATGTTAATTAACTGAGGGATTAGTTGTTAATAGTCTTAAGAAAGATATTAACATAAAATAGGAATTTCCAAGTGCCAATAATCAACAATTCAATTGTATAATAAAGGGTTAATATTTAAGAATTATTAGGGGATTCATCACCTTGGTGCTATTTTCTTAATATCGACTTTTCGTAGTATTTTCCTCTATCTAAGTTTATTATTGTTTCAATATTAGTTTAGTTTGTTTAGTTTAAGTTTTAATTAAATACACAATCTGATTCGATGTTTAGATAATAGGAAAAGAGTGAATACTATTGCTTATAATCCTCGTGGGATCGACCCGTACTTGCTAGTGTCAGCTATAGCTACACCATGAACTTGTGGTTTTAAAATTGATAAATTCTAATAAGTAAATCAATCAAGTTTTTGGCACCATTGTTGGAGATTAGTAATATTAGGAAACCTAGTTTTTATTGATCTAGCCATTTTTACTTTTATTTCTAATTTATTTTATTTTATTGACTATTTAAATTTCCTTGCTCTTACAAATATTGACTCTTTGATTTGTTTATGAGCCAAAGTGATCTAACAAGCTTAGTGAACGAAGATCTAGAAATCGAAAGAGTAGCTTGTAGAAATCTCTTAAAGCACAATTGAGAGAGTTCAAGCTAGATTAACAATAGAGGACTTGAGAGGTCAAATTGATAATGATGAATCACAAACCATGGTAGACCAACCAAGGACAATGTTCGATTACGCTAGACTAGATTTGACAATAGACTCCAATATTTTCAGACCAACTATGAATTCCAAGAACTTTGAGATCAAGCAAAGTATTATGCAGATGGTGCAACAGTCTATCCAATTTGAAGGACTATGAGATGAAGATTCAAACAAACATACTCAATTTTTTTGGAGATTTGTGACATTTTTAAGATCAACGAAGCTAATGATGACATAATAAAACTGTGATTATTTTAGTTTTTATTAAAGGGAAAGGTAATGAAATGGTTAAACTCAATGTCAAGATCATCATTTACTATATAGGATGAACTGACAGAGAAATTTTCATTGAAGTACTTCCCACTAATGAAGACTGCAAAGTTAAGGAATATATCTCCTCCTACTCTTAGGTTAATTTTGAAGCATTATATGATACATGGGAGTGGTTAAATGAGATGTTGAGAAAATGCCCACTTCATGGTCTACCGCTTTGGATACAGATCAAAACCTTTTATAATGGGCTGAATCACAATATAAGGCAGTCAATAGATGCAGTGATTGGAGGTACTCCCAATAATAAGACACTTGAAGTAGCCCGTGAATTTATTAAATACATGGAAATGGACAAATGCTAGTGGTACTATTGGCAAACCAGGCAAAAGGTTTAAGAAAAAAAATTGATAAACTGGCGATGATTCCACAATGCTAAGTTATATAGTATAAGGTGTGCGGGCTAGAACATATTGATCAAAACTGCCAAACATTACAATCTAAACATGTGAATTATATAAGGAATGCTCCTAGACCCCAAAACAATCCATACAGTAATACTTACAATTTGAGATGGAGGAATCACCTTAATTTCTCTTCGAAAAATTAACAGTAAGTAAGGAACAATCTTCCACTAAGATTTCAGCAAGAACCACCTCAAGCTAAGAAGCCTACTTTAGAGGAGATGATGATAAAAATTGCTCAAGATTCTAACACAACACATCAACGAATGGAGGATTCTATACATGACTTGGAGGTCTAGATCGGCCAAATCACTAAGTTAGTATCTGAAAGATCACAGAGATGTTTGCCTAGTATAATTGAAACAAATCCTAAGGAACGTGTAATGCCAATCATAGTGGAAAAGAGCTTCCAAGAGAAGAAGAAGAAAAGAAGGAGACTATTAAGTGTCAATTAAAAGCTAAAGGTGAAGGTCACCTTAACAAAGTCAAGGAATATTGACCTGTCATCCCTTATCCTGCTAAAGTGAAGAAAGATCGAATGGATGCACAATTTGTTAAGTTCCTTGAAATGTTTAAGCAACTCTAAGTTAAATTACCTTTTTTTACAGCTCTTGTGTAGATGTAACAACATATGAAATTTTTTAAGGAGCTATTATCAAACAAGGGAAAGTTGAAGGAGATCTCGATTGTAATGTTAAGTAGAAGGACCTCAAAAATTTTGAAAAGAAAATTACCAGAGAAGCTTACAGATCTAGGGAGTATTACTATCCCCTGTGAAATTGGTATTTTAAAAATAGATAAAGCTTTAGTGGACTTGGCGGCCAAAATTAACATGATGTCATATTCATTATTTGAGAAACTAGGATTAGGTGAACTAAAACCTACTAGGATAAGTATGCAGCTAGCAGATAGATAGGTCAAATATCGTAGGGGAGTTATAGAGGATATTCTTATTAAGGTTGACAATTTTATATTTCCAGTAGATAGTGATTCTTAATATAGAGGAAGGTGTAGAGGTACCTCTTGTCCTTGGACGACCCTTTTTAGCAACTGCTAAGTCAATTATCGATGTTGGCGAATGCAAGTTAATATTCAGGGTAGGGGATAAAGACGTTGAATTTAGAATGTCTAATGTCATGAATCCTAACCTTGATCTTGTTGATGAAAATGAATCAAGTGAGTCATATAAAGATTCATTTTTTTATGTTTTGTAGGACTCTACCTTTAAAAGTCCACCGAAGCTTTTGCAAGTTTAAGGCAGTAAACCAAAAAAAGTGGCAATAAGCGATATTAGGTAAGTTACTTGGAGGTTATGGTACCAACGATAAGGAAACTAAAACCTAATTTTAATAAACCTCCTTAACTATGAAAGGTATATTAAGCAAAACATTAAACAAACGAAGGCATCCTATAAATTAGTTTAGGTCTTATTTTTAAATTCTATTTAATTTTGTTTCTCTTTTAATGTTAGCATATGATTTATGTAAGTATTGATGTGTTTTACGTTAAGATATTGAGCATCCTGAAGAGAGTATGCATATTTATTGTGTCAGGGTATGTATTATTCATTTTGCACACATTTACAGAGAGCTACGTGCTCTCTAGACATGCTTGTGTAGACTTACATGGTTAGATACACGCTTGTGTAATAGACCGTGTAAGTCATTTTACAATCAGCCACAGGATTGTGTACACAAGCGTGTATCTAACCATGTAAGTCTACA
>JAOTAW010000001.1:11990827-12009329 GCA_025629945.1 Erythroxylum savannarum | reverse complement strand
ATAGGAAATAGTATAATAAATTTAATATCAATTTATTTTATCAATATATAATGAATATTATTTACTAATATTACGACATATTTCAATATTTTTATGTCAACATATTCTTACCTCAATCTTTTTCTCATAGGAAATGAGTGAGAAGTTAGATGGATGTCTCCTTTATGTTAATGTCACTAATTACATCATCAATCACTAATTACATCATCAAATAATATGGTATTATTGTTTAAATATAATTAAGAAATTAAACGTACTTAATAACGTTTTAGTTCCTCCTATATTTGAAGATAGATAGACTCTTGGCCAGCGACATTTGTTATTCTTGACTGGCCTCAAAATCTCCGTAGTTGGGCCGATTCTACATTTCTTCAACATTGGTGTCTGTCATTAACTGATGCATGATTCAGCATAAGTTCAACTTTATATAGGTCCTTGAAGAACTAAATTTGGGAACTTCTGAGTTGGTATTAAGGTAAAGGATTTGTGAGCTTGAGCTACGACCAATGTTGTCGACTTATAACATTTCATCTAAATATAACTAGATAGTATTCCGAAATCCGAACACATGGAATGATTAGAAAACTATGAAGTGTATAATTGCTTTTGGATATCAAAGTTGAAGATGGTCTTGAAAATCAAGAGAAGGTTAAACGGGAAAGTTGGATAAAGAATTTGAGTAAATAGATAGAACAATGGACAAACTATTTATTGCATGATCATTCTTCTTTTAGGAATAAAATATTAAAACATTATTATAATGATCAAGAGAATCATGGAATTCTAAATATGTAATTAACACTACAAGATCGATTTAAGATATGTTAAGAACTCAAATTATCGAAAAGTTCATAACTCCACGACATTGACTTTCAGAAAGCAGGCAAACATGAAATTCACAAAAGTAGTCACATCACTTATATGACGAGAGATGGCTTCATATACCGTGAGAAAATCATATGAATCTATAATTAAGAAAATCATATGAATCTATAATTAAATTGGGTTCTATGACCATACTCAAAATCACATTCCAGGATTCATGATTAGAGTTTACAAGGTGCAATGGAAAACACTACTCTCAAGCTGTCAACCAACCGTTCAGTGAAACCAAAACCATGAATCCAAAACTAGTTAGGTTAAGCGGTCAATCTTCAAAATCACCGGCATTTTCCAGTAGGTAATTGGCCGCCAATTCCTCGTTGCGATCGCATGCCAAAAATGCCTCAATAACTAGAGCTCTGTCAAACCCCATAGCCTCCAACTATGAACATATAATTATAACTTGTTAAGAATGGGAGAAAAAATGTGCAGTTATTGGTACAAATTCACGGGGAATTGCTAATTGAAAGGGATAAACTAACCCGTGCAATAGCTTCTTGTTCAGCTGGCGTCACATTGATAGCATGTGGCATGTCCTGCTCAGCCTGGTCAAATATATCCCTGAAAAGCATTTGTAAGAATCAGTTTGCAGATACTCTTTCAATTTAGAGTTGTGTACACTATAAAAACTTGTCCAGCTGATTGCATTTAATATATGAAATGCCATGCCATGCCTACAAAAGTCCCTTCAGCCTGCCCACACACCATCTTCACAGCCAGTTTATTTGTTCATCATTCAAGAAGATGCATATTACAATCAACTTAGAACTTTAGCCATTCTACAAAAAGTTAACCTTCTATCTACTCTGTAACTCATTACAGTGCTCCCATGTGTTGGCAATTCATCTCATGAGCTGCATTTCAAATCCAGATTCTAACAGATTTATTTTCAGGTAATTTCAAACCCGGTTGCCCCTCAGCATCTGAAATATAATTCCTCATCTAAACCCTTCATTCACCAAGTTCCTACCACTCCCCCATACAGGACAGCTCTGTCTGTTCTCTGAATTGTATTGACGCTTGCCCACACCCTATACAAGACAGGTTCATTCTCCTAAATGTTTTGGGGTTGTCAGCATTTTTGACAGGCTGACACCGCAACAATGAGCCCTTCTTCGCATCAGCCATTCAACAGATATCCACACTGGAGGAATACTATTAAGGTTTATCCATTAACAAATTAAGTAAACTTGTCTACCATGGAGACTCCGTATATAGCCTTTTGGGTCAAGAAACATGATGAAGAATATATTAAAGACCGTGATAAAACACAAAACTTGAAAAATGTCAACTGAATAACATTTATGTGCGACAGAAAAGATGTACTCACCCGTCAGAACCTTCAAGAGGTTCATTTATCAACTGAAGAAATTCGGCATGATGTTCTTGAATCATTCTCAAAAGTTGGGGATTTTGGTTTCCAAGTTCCTGAAGCATTGGCTATAAGAGAAAAGGCAAATTAAACTCCAACATAAATAAGTTCACCTCAGATAAAATATGAATGGACGGGAATAGATCAAGACCTGTAAAATTTGTGGATTTGCTTGAACCATAGATCGTAATGCTTGGAACTAAAATGCAACAAAGAAACAATTTAGTGTCACACAATAAACAAATGAGCATTCAACATTATTACTTGAGTAGGTAAGAGTAGTACATCCATCAGATATATGGAAAGAAAGGCAAATGTAATAGGAAACCTTTAAGCACACATATACTGTGTATCAGTAATTCACACATTCCCATGTTTTACATAGTCTTACTCCATCATCCCCTAATTTAGGCTACTTTTTACTTTCAGAGATTTGTCAATGCTATCATATAGTCTTCTATACAAGACAAACTTAGAAATGTACCTGTTGATTATTTCTCAGGAAATCAAGGGACCCAAGTCCACCAGCACCAGCACCGGCACCGGTGCCAGAAAGTGTCTCCTGAAATGTTTCATACTAAATTTTAGAACCATAATATACAGACACATGTTGAATCTCTGATTATGAAGCTTTACCTGAGGAAACATATTCAAGGGAGATGTATTAGGGGCTCCTGATACAGGCGCAGGTGGAGCTGCACCTGTTTGATTTGCCTGACCAGCAGGAAAACTAGCCACAGGAACTTCTGCTGTTTCTGGAATGCCCTGAAGGCAGAACAACATCAATACTCAAATCAAGAAAACACTCCAGTAGAATAAGTCATGAGGCTTACAGAGTACAAATAATCCACTGCTCTCTCTGGGTTGTTATAGGCAGCTCTAAGGGCACGAGTCACTGTTTCTTTGTCCCAGCTGCCACCACCCATATCCATTAATTGTTGTATAGTCTGCTCAAGGTTACTACCAGCAACCAAGTTGGAAGCCGCTTGATCATAGGCACTGCAAAAAAATACAGTTTTTTTCTTTTTAAACATTTAAACTGCTCTAAAGCCATCACAGTGGAGTAAATGTACTAAATTTCAAAGTAAAATACTTCCCATATGAATTTCGAAGAGCAAAAGATTACAAGAACATCAACATTATCTCACGACACTAAATACAAATTTAAGCATCTCAGGTGGTGGGTTGATGCTATCAAAAAACCATCAAACTATTAGCTTTGTTTTCTCAAAATCAAGAAAATTGTAAACCCCTCAGGAACAAAAAAAGAAAAAAAGAAAATGAAAAGCATATTTGCGCAAGTTGCTCGCCAGAAATCTCGCTCCTTACATTCAGGCAAGTTATAATAATATTCAGCCAAATCATTTAGGTAGCTCTGTGTACCAATGTCATTAAATTTCTATTTATGAGTGGAAAACTACTTTAATACCTAAAATGGATTTGTCAATTAATCTTTGCATATCCATGTGAAATGAAACTTTAAACGAATAGTCTAGAAAATGCTATGAATGCATAAAATGGAAATTAAACGATCTCAAAAAACTGATGAATTAAACACTGAACTCAAAATTCGGAATAGTATCCTGAATCCAAGTACACAAGATATTTGAATGGGTAAGGCAAAGAACCAAGACAACAATTTCCCCTCAGATATTTCGGTATTCCATCTTCAGGTTTCTGTTAATATAATTTAGAAATTCCAACAAGTTTCTCAGGTATGAGGTGGATAACACATATGGAAAAAAGAATATTACAGCTTGAAATTGCAAGTATTTTCTCTCTCAAAAATGTTTCTGTTCATACTGTATAAAAGAAATAGCCCAGCCCTAGATTATCGTGGTGTCTATTTTAAACACCAAGAACTGTATTGATTCTTTATACATGTTATCTTAACATAATGTTTCCAAGAACTACACAGGGCATTAGTTCAGTTATCAAGTATTAATTTTAGATGTTTGTTTGGTTGGTTGGTTGGTTTCACAGGTACTACAAATCACAATAGTCATTCTTAGCACAACAAAACCAAAGTGTTGTAGAGAAGAGCTATAGACCATACTTAGCTGTCACTGTCTCTGAAGCAGATGCTACACTCTTTGAGGCCCTGTAACAATAGGATTAACTTAAGAATCTATGAGCAATAAAAGTCCAGTTGATTTCAAAATGTAAGTAGACAGATATAATGTAGACTCACGGAGCTTGGACACTAGGTGTGGGAACTGTATTTGAAGTTGGTGTACTTGTAGGTGGAGTTGCAGAAGCAGGCTGTACAATATAAGGAAAAGAATCAATATGATCCAAAGAAATAATAAAATGGGGAAAAAAACAAGAAAAACAGAAAAGGGAGTGTAGCAAAGATACTTGGTTGGATGAGTTTGCAACAGAGCCAGAAGCTTTACTCTATCAAAATTAATAGTGAAGGAAATCCGTAAGCATGAATCAATTACAGGAAATGTTAAGACGAAAAAGATCAACCCTTAATAAAAGAAACTTTACTAATTTCACCAAGCGCAGTAGAGATACTCTCTTAACAATGCAGGACAGATATAAAACGCAATGGCATAAAACAAATCTGAATGCTCAAGAGTTTGGTGCCTGTGGTTCATCTCTCTCTTTTACTTCTAAATTGTTCTTTCTCGTCAAGTTTTTCAGAGCTTAAAGCAATCTCGTGTACTCCCATTTGTGTGCCTAGTCTAACCAGCCAACAAACACTTTCCATTTCAATAGTACACCATATAAAACAGGGGAAAAGAAGAACCTTTTAGCAAAAATTTATCAGAGGACCCAATGCTTTTGCACTTCCGATCAAGAAAAGATTGTCTCAGTTGTTATATTGAAATATCTGAAAAGCTCACATATTTTTAGTAGCTGATATTTGTCACAAACTTAATGACGCTCATCACCCAACGTTTTCTTATTTAAGCACAGATTGCATCCTGTGTTAATAAATTGAATACTAAACGTGAATGTATTAGCAATGGGGACAACAAGAGACAAAATCAATAAACCCCATCCAAGTCTATAAGAGGTGATTTCGCTAAGAAACAAAAATTTAATGTTCAAAAGATTCAATTTTGTAATCATTACAAGTTTCAAATGTAAAAGGGTGGTATAATAAAGGTAAATAAAATATTAACCAAATAAAGTATAGACTAATATAGATACAATCAAAACATGGAGTACAAGAAGAATACCTTGCTAAGCATGACAACAAGAAAACCATCTTCAGTAACCTTGTTATCAGCCAATGTAGTCTCATCTTTCAATACTTTACCATTATGAATAAGCAATTGTTGCCCACAAGGATAATTATCCTTCCCCTGTACATCTTCAATGTTCTTCTTCACAGCCATAACCTTTACAAAAAAGCAGATTAATACTATCCTCCAAATGAACCTCTACCTAAGTTGTTTGCCTCATCAAGCAAGGAAGTGTTCTAGAAAAACACCAAAACACAAACATTTCCGTTCCAAAAGCGAGCTAACAGTACAATCATCCAACTGCCCTGCTGAACAATCCTAGAGCTCAATTTCCAAAGAAGACAAAAATGCAACAAAAGGTAAATGAATCAACGATATTAGAAACGTGCCCATTAAAATCCTCCCTCATAATTTTATAACTAGACTATTTCCTAATCAAAGAGCACCAAAAGAGCATGAGTCTTTATGAAACACACGCAACAATCTACATGCATTATCTACGCAAAAAGGGAACTCACAGTGTCAGCGGGCTGAACCCTAATTTCGAAATGGCTGCCCTTAAGAGTCTTAACAGTGAGCTTCATTTCGGCGAATTTGGGTAGCGAATTTGGGAAACCCTAGAAATCGCCCTGCAGACAACCAGAAAAGTGTTTTCTGCTGATCCAGGCGAGCAATAAGGCTTCTGGTTTTGTTTCCTAATGATTTGCTCCTCCCGCACGTGTTTTGCATGTGACTACGTTCATTATTACATTTCAGTCACAAAAAAGAAAACGCTGCGATCAACTGCCAATTTGAAACAAAGTGCCTTCAAATTTTCTATCATGGATTTTGTTGACGGCTTAATTTGAACTGTGTTCTACTGATCGGTGATAATTGTACACTATTACAGTCTTGCTGGGTAAAGTTTTTGTTTCGGAAATGACTGATCAATTTTTTTTTTTCGTTAGCAAATTTATTAGGTCAAACTAATGATAACTATACCTACTAATAAGTTAAGCGGATGATTTCAACATTATCGTTATCCTTACATTCAGTCTGAAGATTCACAATAACGTAAATTTTGGAGAGGTCTAATAGTAAGCAATCTTACTCTTATATAATAGAGAGGTTATTTCTGATAGACACACATATAAATGAGACAACAAAAAAATGATGCAGGTTAAAAAGTAAAAAAATAAAACTAATACACTAAAATTATAATAAATATATAAATAAATAATAAATTAAAATAAAATATAAATTGACTTTTAAAAATAAAATATATTTTAAAACTACAATATAACAAAATATATCATGTCAGTTCATCCTAATTAAGTGGATGATATATTAAACACAATCTGTAGTTTTTGAAAATTGTTGGGTTCTATTAAGGTTGAATAGGAGGTGATAATTGTATAATATTATATACGAGGGAGAATTTTGAAGAATTTTTAGTGCTTAAATTTTAATTTTTTATATTGTTTAAGATTTCGTGTTTATACTTTATACGCATGCATAACTTCACAATATTAAGAAATTATTATTGGATATTTTCATTTATCACATAATTAATTTTTAATAATATATAATATATAAATTGTTATTTGTTTCAAGATTTATACAAATAATATATAGCATTAACAAAAAGATTCAAATTTATAATCATTTCAAATCTTAACCAATTTTTTTTATAAAAAATCTCTAGGTCTATATGTAACGATTTTTGGTGAGATGGTTTGATTATCGGTACGATTTTGATTTTTGAATACTTGAAATCAAAGTATATATTAAACATGTAATTTTTGTGGTAGATTAAAAACAAATTTCAACATCAACACAACACAGTATTCTTTCTTTTCCTTTCTAAACTATGTCTTTTTTGAGATTTATTCCAACATACATTATCAATAACAACTTTATGTAACCAAAGTTGAAACGTTACATATTACGTACACATAGCAATTGGAGTAGTAACTACTTTTTAATTCTATGTAAATTGAAAAGTAAACATGATGCGTCTAGTGGGGGGAAGCAAAATCTTGTACGTAAAAGATAATTATCAACAAAAATAGAAAAAAGAGTACTGTATATACTATATATATATAAATATAAAAGAAAAAGGAACAAAAATTCCTTGAAAACCCTCTAATGGCGGGAAGCGAAGAGCGGTGATCCGAGACCCTCGCGTTTTCTCTCTCCCTCACGAGAAAGCAGGAGCCAACCTCGTCATTGTAATCAATGAACGCAGAGCTTTTTCTATCACTTTATAGATGCACACATGTGATATCCTTGTTGTTTAGCCATTAATATTTGGTGCAACGAATTTTCCCGACTGTTTAATTTCGTTTAATGCAAGCGACAAGATCTTTCTCAGATTTCCTTTTTATCGTTATTATTACTATTCTTTCCTTTTTTCGTAAATCTCCCGTTTCTAGAGAAATCCTGTTCATTGTTTTTCCTCTCTGGAAATAAAAATATCTGATCAAGTACGTATGTTATTTGTGTACAACGTAGAGAAAAAGTGATCGTCGGAGTAATGGAGAAGAAGAAATATCCGATTGGTCGGGAGCATTACGTCCTCTATGAGGAGGTGGGCCAGGGCGTCAGTGCTTCGGTGCATCGAGCTTTCTGTGTGCCTTTTGATGAGGTTGTTGCGATCAAGATTCTCGATTTCGAACGTGACAACATTGATTTGGTACGTCAATATGAATATCTCTTTTGTCATCTTTTTTTTTGCTCTTAATTTGCTTATCAGGTACCGGGATTGCGTTCTGATGATTTTTACGTAGCTGTTAGTTATTTAGTTACAAATATGTGATTGCGACAGTTTGACGTCTGTAAATCCACAGAATATTTACTTTGGATATGTTCCTATTGTTTACCTTGTGGGATTTTGTTATAGTTCGCTTGCATTTTCTAGTTGGTAAGGTTTTGCTTGGTCTTAAATTAAATAATTCACGTTTAATAATAGTGAAAGAAAACTGGATGAGGCGTCTCTACTTTTCAAATTTGTAGTTAGTTATAAGGTTCTTAGTGCCGATTTGTTGGGATGGTGGCGCAGGAGTTATTTGATGTAAAGAGCAATTTAGTCCGTGTTCTGAATTCAATTTGCATCGCTTCTGGAAGTATTAAAATTTTGCATTTTGTGTAGCCGTTCTTTTGGAGTATTGATTGCATAAAGAGTTGTTCCTTTTTCTTTCTTTGACCTTTTTAATCCAAATTTTGTGGCTGTGTATACAGAGCAACATTTCTCGTGAAGTACAGACGATGATTTTGGTTGATCATCCAAATGTTCTAAAATCACACTGCTCCTTTGTTAGTGACCATAACCTGTGGATTGTTATGCCATTCATGGCTGGGGGTTCTTGCCTTCACATATTGAAGGCTACTCATCCAGATGGTTTGGAGGAGGTAGTTATAGCAACAATTCTGCGGGAGGTGTTGAAAGGCTTAGAGTATCTTCATCATCACGGGCATATACATCGAGATGTTAAAGTGAGTAACTGGTTTTTACTACCTAAAAATATTTTAGTACCTTAGCTGGTTCCATTGCATACTCGATAAACATTCTGACAATTATATCCTTTTCTTAAGTAAGCATCTCAGCGTGTATGGTTATTGGTTAAGAATTACTTGTGAAATCTTTAGTGCGAGCATGACACTATTCAGATGCTTTGTTAATATTTAGTGTTTATGAACTAAGTACCAGCTACTCTATAGTAGTTACTCACAACTGAACTTCTGAAGTTTATAACACATTGCCTATCTCTCTGTCAATTTTTTATTAAACAGTATTCACTGTTTAAA
Organism: Erythroxylum savannarum; assembly: GCA_025629945.1. NCBI lineage: Eukaryota > Viridiplantae > Streptophyta > Magnoliopsida > Malpighiales > Erythroxylaceae > Erythroxylum > Erythroxylum savannarum. The sequence goes on along the minus strand of JAOTAW010000001.1, from coordinate 12,000,092 downwards.
ATGCTGGCCAAGGATTAATATAAGTGTTGAACTATTGTAATCAACTTGAGCTGATTTTTCAGTTCATTACTGTATAATTTTTTTCATATATGCTGATTATGATTATCTCATTGTTCTTTAAGGCTGGAAATATTCTGATTGATGCGCGTGGCGCAATCAAGTTAGGCGACTTTGGTGTTTCTGCTTGCCTTTTTGATTCAGGTGATAGGACACGCATGCGCAACACATTTGTGGGCACACCTTGCTGGTATTCTTTAATTTTAAGAACTCAAGAACTATTATAATTTTCAGATTTAGGCTTACACCTCATAATATGTATACAATATATAGGCTTTTGTAATGTATGAAAATCTGATCTGAAATCTGTATGCAGCTCCTTTTTTCATGTTCATTTATCCATCCTGGAATTTCTGTTCTTTTTTGCTCAAAAGCAGTGTTGAGTTTTCTTAGTTCTTGATCTTGATTGTTTTGTAGGATGGCACCCGAAGTCATGGAGCAGTTACATGGATATGACTTCAAGTTAGTATATACTTTCCTGTCAGGAGTCCCTGCATCACTTACTGATTAATAGCATGAAGTTGATATGTTTTGGCATTTTCCATTAGAGCTGATATCTGGTCCTTTGGCATTACTGCTTTGGAACTTGCCCACGGTCATGCTCCCTTTTCAAAATACCCCCCAATGAAGGTTCACAAACTTTATGATTTTCTTTCTATATTAGCACACACTTTAGAAAAAAGCTTTGTTGCAATCTGAAGAAAATTTTATCTTGTTAGGTGCTGCTTATGACCTTGCAAAATGCACCACCTGGGCTGGATTATGAAAGAGATAAAAAATTCTCAAAGGTAGCCTGTCATGAATAGTTGAATTTCCTGTATTTGCTTTATAATGATGTCAGATAATATGGTCTTCACGTTTTACTTCCGCAGTCTTTTAAGCAAATGATTGCTAGTTGCTTGGTAAAAGATCCTTCAAAACGGCCTTCTGCAAGGAAGTTGTTGAAACATTCATTTTTCAAGCAAGCGAGGTCAAATGACTATATAACACGAACCCTTTTAGAAGGGTTGCCTGCTCTTGGTGATCGTATTCAGCAATTGAAGGTTAATTGATTTGTACGCGTATCATTATACTGATAAATGCCATATTCGGATTTGATCATATACTTAATAATTGTACCGTATTGGATTTAGAAAAAGGAAGAAGATATGCTTGCACAGAAGAAGATGCCAGATGTTCAAAAGGAGGAGCTATCTCAGGTTGTTACTTTTGTTCTTTGGTAAAAATAGAAATTGTAATAGCATGTTGTAGCCCAAATTAATAATTTGTTTTATTCTTTTGAAGTTTGGTTTTATATTACTATTTTTTATAGTTCTCTCGAGTAATAAATGATTTTCATCATCCTTATCTGTCAAAAGTTTTTATATACCACCTATTAACATTAAATTAGACTTTATGAGAGAAAAAAAGTACAGATGTAGACTTATAGACAATGGTCAGGATGGAAAACAAAGTGAAATGCGAGAATGAAGAGATCATATTCATATTGCTGCAGCTTTGATTTTTGTCTTTTTTAAATTCTCTTTTGCTTAGATGGACATTCGTTTTCAGTTAATGGTACTGCAATATTGTATTATCATCCAGTATTGGTCCCCTCTTCACCGTGTTCTTGTCCACTCTAGTCTTTGACCAGAAACTATAATGCCATCCTAGCAAGTTGTGCTTTAATTTACTTGCCCATTCTTTATAAGATTTTAGTGCTTTCTTATAATCCTGCAGAACGAATACAAACGAGGAATTAGTGGTTGGAACTTCAACTTAGACGACTTAAAGGCTCAGGCTTCACTGGTAGAATTCTTGTTTCATGAGTGGATTAGTAGAAATGGACAAGCTTGTGATAGTATCAATATATTTTTCTTTGTTGCCAGATACAAGATATTGAGGATCCCATAGCTGATAGTAATATAGCAGGAAGCTCAAATTCTTTGTCTGCACTTGATGCGCATGAAAAGCAAGAGTTTCAGGTCTCTCATGTTGGACAAGCAGTAGAAGGGGTACCTCTCTACCCAGAAATTTGTGATGGGTTGATGGATTGCTTCCCGTTTCATTAAAATTTTTGTTTAAACGAGTCTGATAACCTTAATTTGACAGGAGAGCAATATTGTGGGGCAAAATCGATCACTTTCAATAATTGTGTCATGTGCCAATGCCGCCAAGTATGCTCTATATATAGTTTATATGCTGTTCATGATCATTATAGATTACTCAGTAGAATTGATCAGAGCAAGGGGAGTTGCTACTTTGAGACAAAAGCTAATTCTTACATTGCAATGCCAAATGTTTATTAGAGACGTGCCTTATAGATTCTTGTTGATAATAAGTATTATGCTTGACTTTCCAGGATACGAGCAGAAAAATCAGATGATGACTCCAGTATTTCAAGCCCATGCTGTGAAAAACATCCTTCACATAACTCTTCTCCCCGTCTTGAAAGCTGTGAAAGCAGTGTCTCTGAAAGGCCTGTTTTTGAGGTGAATGCAAAAACCATGGAGGGTTTGGCTATTCATTGTCAACAGAAGATGAGAAGTCCACCATCTGGTTCCAATTTTACAGCAACTGCAAGTAAAGAAAGGTTTGACATTCTTACAGATGCCAGAGTTTCTGTATTAGTTTCAGTTATTACTAACATTCCATAACAGTAGTGTTATGCTGTTCAATAAGATTCTATATTTAATACTTCCATAAGATCACTGTTCCTTTGTTTTCATTATCATTTAGCCTTACTCCATTTATGTTATCCATGACCAACCACTTTTGTCCCTAAGATTCCACTATTTTTAATCCCTTCCAACTTTATTTGAGAGTCTTAGGTAACTTGTCCTGTACCTTGTAAGTTGTAACACAACCTCAAACCCATCGGCGTTTCTGAGATCCCCATCTCCTGACCTTTCTTCGATTAAGATTGACATTTAGGCATTGAAATAATCGAGGTAATTTGTCCACTCAAACCATTACATAAATTAATTTGGAATGAATAGATTTGTCTTGCTGAATTCTTGGTCAAGACTAGTGATGTTATCATGGTCCCTGTAAATTTATGAGAACCAATAATATCTACAATTCTATGAGCTGTCCACTACATGATTTTTCCATATGAATTTTCTTCTCGTTTATGTAGTGTACACATGCACATACAAACTTACGTACATACATTTTATATATAGGAAATTGATCCTCAGTTAAGTCTTTAACCTGATGCTTGAAACCATACTAACTGGCCTCTTGACTGGATCATGATGTGGGCTTCGTTTGTTAGGAATGTAACTGCAGTTGATAAAGTGGTGAAGGTGCATTGCATATCTAACATTTGATATTGGTTATGAATCTTGATGGTTAATGATTTTCTTCCTTTCAATTTATGATATTTAGGACCCTTGGCAGGGAATTAGTATCATGAAGAACCTTTTAAAGTTGTAATTTATGAAATCGGTCTCTCTATATCATATCTTGGTTGGGATAGATCTAGAGATAGGCTTAACCTCTATAGTCAGTTATATGTTTGTATGTATCTAAGCTGACAAATTTTGAAGCCAATCTTGATTGAAATTGATAGTCAGTCTCAGTAAAATTTCACCAATTACATGTATGAAGACACTGAAGTGTGATGAAATGATTCCTGGACTATGAACTGGCCATTTGAGCGATAAATCCAGAAGGCTTGAATAAAGCTGGAATTTCGCAATTGAAATGCCTTAAATGTCCGTCTTTTAAGTGAAACTGTTGAAACACAGGACTGGGTTGGTGAAAGGAAAGTTGGGTGAAAGAGTAATAAGAGAGCGATAAAAGGAAGAATTTAGTGACTCATGGTTACCATGTCTGATATCATATTTGCTAATTGCGAGTTATTGTTTGATATTGTTATATTCTTTCCAGTACTTAACTTTCCCATTGAATAATTTCTGAATCCATAGTGAAAAGTTGCAAAATCAACATCAAAATAATGGGAGTAGCAACGGATCAACAGTTACTCTGGATGGAGATGATATACCCTCTGAGTCTTCTTCTAAAGCATCCAAATCATCAGGCAAGTGATATTTTTTTCACTTCATTTTTCTTGCGTTTTTTTAATGTTAAATTTTCCTGTTCTCTAAATGTTGAATATGATAACTTCATTCTCTTACTCTGACGAGGAAATTTTACTTCCCATTTAATCATAGTATTCTTGCAGCGACAAACAGTGATGAACCTGATGATAAAGCAAAGCCACCAGTAATTCAGCAAAGGGGACGCTTTAAAGTTACTTCTGAGAATGTTGATATAGAAAAGGTGATTTTGCTGATTCTGATCTTTATGCCTATACTTTGCTGTAGAAAGGGTGTAAATCGTTGTTTCTTTTCAGGTGGTTCCAACTCCCATACTTCAAAAGAGTCACAGCATGCAGGTTGGTAGTTTTGAGGTCAGAAATTACATTTTAAAGGACCTGCTAGATATTCTCTTGGCCACTTTCTGGGTGTATGCATGTGTTATGTGATATGTGAATACTGCACCTTATACATTGAAAAGGTGTACTACCCTTTATGTTTCTGGGTTATGGTTAGTACTTAAAGTTACAGAGGACAATGAACATTGTTGCAGGTTCTTTTTTGGGAGATAGGTAATTTATGACTGAACAGCCCCAAGACCATGGGTTTTGAAAATGCAAATATTTCTGCTCCCATGCACAAAATTTCTGCATTTTTCTTACATAGCATGCTTAATGTGTTATGTCTATGCATGTATCCTTAAAATCAGACACGGGGAGGTTCATTTGCAACTTTGTTGATCTTATATCTGCCCAATTGCATACTTATACGAAAAATTGTGTATAGCCTGTGTCACTTCAGAATGAGGTTGTGAATCTTAATCTGCAATGTCTCTGCTGTGGATTCTGTAGGTGCTCACTCAACATCCAGGCATTTCTTTACAATCGGAAGCCACATCAGTAGCCCCTTCTCTTTGCTCTTTGTTTCTGTTGTTGCTTTCTGTATTGCGGACAAATATTTCAGTGTTCATGTTCAACCTGCATTATTTCTCATGGAAATGTTATGGTTCATGTAGGCGCTCACCCAACACCCAAGCATGTCTTTACAGTTAGATGCCACATCAGTAGTTCCTTCTGTGGGTTCTTTGTTTCCGCTATTGATTTCTGTGTTGCAGACAAATGTTGTTCAGAGGGTATGTTCCACCTGCATAATTTTTAACTTTTGCTTTGGGACGTTAACTTATTCATTAGCTTCTTTCTTCCACAGGAATGTATTCTAAATATAATGAAGCTGATCTCGAGTGGCGACTCTTCAGGTGCAAGCAACTAATGCCCTTTGAAATGTTGTTTTTATTTAATGTGGTTGTTCTTATTTATTGCCTTTGTTGTTTCAATTGCACTTAGCAAATCATGCCGGTGATGGAGGATCAAAACAGGCTCAATTAGTTTCAACAGAGAAATCTTTGGTATGTAATGATTGAGCTATCTATATTACTTAAAGAGTGTTCTACTTGGTACGTTTGGACAGACTAATGAGTTATGGTAGTGGCGGCTTTTCTAAGGCAGTGGGAACTATTGCCGAAACGATGTTATTTTTCTTCTCTCTTGTCAATAAAAAGACAAATTGGTTCCATCCCCGTATATGCTAGTGATCGGCTATTAGTAATGTCATTTATTACTAAAAAATTTATCGATGGCAAGTTAAAATTTCTTTCTGGGAAGAAGAGTTGCATATATGGTATACAAGCCTTTAAAAATGAGGTGATATGAAAAGTTTGAAGCTAAAACTTTTGTTGGATTTGCAGCTTGATGCTGCTCATGATAGGGAAAAGGACTTACTACATGAGGTGACAGACTTGCAATGGAGGTAATTGTAATGATGGATGCATTAGTTTGTCCTTTCATTAACTAGGTTCACAAAATATTGCAGCTCGTGCAATTAAGGCCTTTAAGTTCACTTTAGTAGAGAACTTCTGATTCTGATATCAGAAGTTCTCTATACCTGTCGTCATGGATTGTACAATTGTACATTTGTCTCCCATCATAACTGTGCATTTGTCTAGCATAAAATTGGTTTATGTATGTTTTGAACTATCCCTGTCGTCATGGATTGTCCTCAGTTCATATAAAAGATAACGTTTTGCGTGAAATTAAACTTAAGAGGCTTCCAAGCATAAATTCAGTCATTCAAAAACAATGCGCAGTCATTTCTATACCAGGTGCTATCAGATCCTTCTTCTTAACACTTGTGCTTTGTTATATGTAGGCTTATCCGTGCACAAGAGGAACTTCAAAAATTTAAAACAGAAAATGCTGAGGTAAGATTCTGTCATCTATTACTAAAGCATTCCACGATCACTTCTTCAGTGGCCCTAGCATTATAATCTAATCAAAATGGTTTTAGGTATGAATTCACAACCCTACGGATACAGATGGGCGTAGAACAAGTTTCACGAATGTTCTGCACTCCATGCGGATTGGAAAGAAGAGAGGAAGAAAATCAAAGCTAGTTCTTGAGGAAGAACACGACTTAATCGCTGTAGCTTGACTACATCTTATAACATATGGTTTTGAGTAGTAATAATAAATAATATTTAGGCATGATAAAAAGATTAGCTTTAAGTTTTACATTTTTAACACTACATTATGTAAATCAACTTGGATGTTGTATATATATGCAATAGATATATGAGGGTTTGTAGGTAGTCAGTTATATAACCGCTTCTATCATTTATATGCTATCCATTATGTCCCATTTGACTTAATTTTACAATATTAGATTAAATTGCAGTTAATTGAGAATCACTTTAGGCGATATTACTCTGCTTTTCTTTTGGTTATTAAGAGAGCTTAGAGAATATGTTTAAAATTTTGCTTTATGAAACCGATAGCAATTAAGCGTCAGGTGATGCATTGCCCTCGGCTCAGCTTACTGAACTGAAGTGGATGCCACGTCTTAGTAATTAAGCAGGGAAGGTTAGGATGTATTGGACTGAAAACTGGTGCTTTAAGAGAAATACTATGAGGTCAAGTAACATAATGTTAAAAAGTTATAACCCCATACAATGCACGTACCAATTATGGATTAGTTAATTAAAATAAATAAAAGCATACGTAAAAAGATATGTAAATTATACAATCAAAAGAACACGGAAAAAAAATTAATCTTTGAAGAAATATGTCTTATGACGTTTGTTAACGATTATTCAACAATTTTAATACATGATTCAACAAATACAAATTCTCACTTTGTTGTGAAAAGAATATAAAGAAAATAAAAAATAAAAAATGTTGGAAAAAAGAGAGAAATTTGTTTAGAAGTGTGGTGCAATGGTGCTTTTAGAGGGTGAATATACATTTGTTGTGATTGTCCTACTTCAACTTGTAAGATACAAATAAATAGAAAAAAATTAAATTGCATCAGAAATAAAAGACAAAATTAGGGCTTATAAAAAGATAAAAATAAATTGAATTGGAAAATTTTAAACGATTCCCTATAAGTTATAAATTTCAAACAGAATATAATAAACTAAAATAAATAAATAAAATAATATGTAATAGACATATGGATCCTTCGAGTTTGACCATATGTTTAAGAAAACTATAGTGACATTGTGTTAGTAGATTTCTTAACTCAAACTTAGTTACGCAAATGTTATTGACCTGGGTTTATTCCTTTGTTGTTTAGCTTATGTGCACATCTATTAATTTTTAAGAGAGTTTTAAGATTGGCCCATATTTTGTGGCGTGACAACCATTCTTTCAAAGGTGTATGTGCGATCCTACCCTACAAAAACTCTTACATTAGAACTATTAAAGCACGAGAAAACTTCGATTTGGTATTATAATTGGACAAACTATGGTCGGTTGATCCACATAATTGGATCCTTAGCAGCCAGATCTCTTAGTTCTTTGTATGATAAAATCTCCAAGAAGATACAAAACAACAATTAAGCTCTTCCTTAAGATTTGTTCAGATATAAACCTTCCTATCTATCATATATTCATAACTTTGACATTTTCTTTTGAAAAGGGAAGCAAATTTCTAATATTTCCAACAAGCAAACTAGGAATCCGATGCAACCACTTGATAATAAGTTGTATTGGTTCAACATTGTTTGGAATAAGTTTTAAATTCCTAGAAACTCATTTCTATTGTGGCTTATAATGAAAAATAGATTAAGTACAATAGATAAGTTGCACTTTCTAGCTGTGGATAGAAAATGTTTCTTATGCAGGGATTGTGATGAAACTAGGTATCGTTTATTTTTTGAGTGTTGCTTTGTTTCTTAAGTTTAGAAAGGGATCAAAAGATACTATCAATGGGACCTCACATGAAATTCATTATTAGAAACCATTCAATGGTTTGGTGGATCGCCTTAGGAACCATTATGACACCTTGGAGATTATTTCATGCATTGGAGGTCCCCTATTCATGGATATAGAATAAAAGGAGTAATAGGAGATTCAAAAATAAATTTACTACTAAGAAGGAGACAACATCTGTGATCCTACAAACTATCAAAGAGACCCTTTACTTAAGCTCTAAGTTGGTAAATTTCTTAGAAGTTTAGTTGCTAGCCTCTTATTACTTGTATTTTTGTTATTATAGTAGGAAGATTCTCCAATCTTTTTACTAGTGTTTGGGATCTTCTCATTGGACTATTTGTAATCTTTTTTTTTTTGTCCTTTAATATCATTCCTTTAATTTTTTTAAAAAGAGTTGAAACACCTCACTCCCGCAAGACCCGGACCCGACATTGATGGTGATATCCGAATCCGTGTCCTGTAAGGGTGGCGTGCTAGATCACTTAGTCAGTCAAAAACTCAATATATATTTTAGTTTTTTTTTACGAACACGAAAATCAATAATCGAAAATTTTGGCCGACTCTTATTCAGAAACATTTTCACTTGCAAGAGTTGTCAATCGATTAGCCCATTCCGGAAACAAAATATATTACGCTTTGATCAGTTTCTCCTTTTCCAATCGGAAAGTTTTACACAACAGAAATACTCAAATACACAAAATACAATAATTTGCGGAAAATACAATTTGGTACAAAAAAAGACAATGCAGACACGAACTGATCCCGACCTCTATCTTTCACTTGTATGTAGTAGGCATACTCCCGTGTGTCTAACGAGGTACTCTTCAAGGCTTGAAAAAATAATTGCAAATTTTGGGTGAGTTTTGCGAACTCAGTGAGTGACCATCATCGATGGTTCACCCAATCACATAACACATA